>PVIJ01016267.1:0-33310 GCA_004024925.1 Scalopus aquaticus
AATGGAATACTAGTCAGCATTCAAAGAAGATAAACACATGCAATTTGCAGCGACATGGATGGAATTAGAGGGGATCATACTCAGCAAAACAAGCCAGAAAGAAAGAGAAAAATACCAAATGGTTTCACTTATAGCAGGACTATAGGGAAACCAAATAGGAGAGAGACACTTGGGGGGGTGGGGGGAGGGGGAGGATAAGGGCACAAAATGAAGTAGAAAAGAACACAAGGGACCACAGAGATGAATCACAGGTGAATTGGTGGTGGGTTGCCCGAGAGGAATGCAAAATGTAAAAGATATAAATAACAATAAAAATATATATTAAAAAAAAAGACAGGGTCTGTTGTAAACTATTACATAATCGGTTGAAGGGACACACATTTATGAGTTTCTCCTATGACCCTAGGCAGTTAGACAAGGTTCCTGCTAATTAAGAAAATTAAATTTAGATGGGAAAGGTAGCAGACATTACTATATTTTATACTATTATATTATTGAATGCCTACTTACATGTATTAAGTGCTTACTACTTCCAAGTTCTCTGCAAGACCTTATATATGTTATTTCACTTAATCCTTCATAACAACTCTTCAGGCACTTCATGTAATCATTCAACATTTAAGACATCTGAAGTTTGGAACAGTTAATAAGCTTGTTTACACAGCTAGTAAGCCGCAGAGCTAGGATTTCACTAGATCTGCCTGACTCAAAGGCCCTGAGCTTTTTCAACCATCCCCAATGTGCTATGGTCATGAGATACTACTCTACTCTCTCCAGAAATGCAAAAATAAGATTAAAATATGAACTTCATGTGGGACGGACCATGTCCATTTTGTTCATTATTTGTCTGCAGAATCTCAGAAACCCGAGACAGTGACTCCCACACAGTAGGTCTCTGATAAATGTTGAGTGAATACATGAAATTTTGAAAGGAATGGATTCTGGCTCAGAGCAGAGAAGAACAGAGGGAAATTATAAATAACTTCCAGTATGTAAAATTGGGGGAGAACTGATTAGAATCAAGATTTAAATCAGTCAGCAGATAGGTTGGTTAACCTTGGAAACAGAAAAAGAGAGTGAAGGTATAGAGGCAAAAGATCCAGGTCCTTTAGTTTAAATAAGTTTAAATAAGTCAATTTAAAAAGCTTGTTTAATGAGATCTTATACCTGGAAGGTGAAACTCCCCCTTGATGTGTCATTGTAATCAACATTTGAGCAGATAGATGGAGACCTAGATTTGGGGCAAATGCACTGAAAGGAGGGGTGACAGGGGGCATACTGAAGTTTCCCCAGGAAACACAGAACCTTGATAAACACCTCAACTCCACATGCTGTGAGAGCTCAGAGGAAGGAACATCTGAGACACTGGAGTAGACTGGACTAACTCTGTGGGGATGAACTTGGTGACATTTACAGTCCAAGTGCCCCTGAAAGGCTGGCTTGTAATAGCAGGCAAAGGATACAATACACACTGCAGGCAATTTCACCTGGAACTAACAGAATGTGGGGCCCAGCCAGACTTGGTGCTCCACAAATGTTGATGAAAGTATTCACTGAGCATAAATGCTGGCTTTAGGACAGAGCACCCTGAGGAAGTCATTGGTGACTTTAGCTCGAGAAGTTTCAATTAGGTGGATGGGAGAGACACTAGCCTCGGATGAGCTGGGAAAAAAAAGGGGGGAGGTGAGGAAATAGTTGCAAAAGGACAGAGACAAAGCCGGAGGGAGTTATGGGGCCAGAGGCATGGAAGGACAATGGAGTGTCATCCTCAGGTCTACCTTAGTAGTTTTAGAACTAGAAGTAATTTACCTCTCACTCAGGGATTTCAAGGTCCCATGAAACAGTTTGGCAGGAGTAGCAGGACCTGTGGGATCGGAGGTAGATATTGGGCCTCCTGACAGTTTACAAAGATCCTATGTGTGTGTACTTTTGTGGAGAGAGGGTACATAGCCTTCATCAGATTTTCATGACCCAAAGATGTTTACAAACCACTGATATAATTTATTCCCTTAATTTAAAATACGGGAAATAAGACCCAGAAAGCCAAGTGATTTAGTGCAACTTCATGCAATTACTTAAGGGCTGGATATGAATGTAGAATTAAGTTACACAATCGCCCAATCATTGAACAGTCACCCATGGGAGGATAGGGAGTTCTTGAAAGACCCAGTTACAAAAAAGTTAGTCAGCCCTCTGAAATCTGTGCACAGTTCTTAAGAAAGGATAGAGGGCCACTGAGTCCATTCAGGCTCCCTGCTGAAACAAACAATCTCAAGATCTCTGTCACTTAACACAAGTTAATCTATTTATTACTTCCATCACATATGATATGAATTGTGAGGCTTTCCCCCAAGTGGTGATGCAGGGACCATGGCTTCTTCCATTTAATGGCCCCACTTTCACAGAGTCTTTTAGGTATGCATATGAAAAAGAAGGGAGGCATGGAAGACCATGAACTTTAGTATAGGACCTTACTCCCACCCACATTTCACTGACTAGACTTCAGTCATATGATTTCAACTGACTGCAAGGGGAACTGGCAAATGGAACCTTCCTGTGTGCCCTTCAAGGTACCAATCATGATGATTTGCCTGGAACTGACCCTGTTTTAGCACCTGGAGTCCCGCATCCCAGACAAACCTGAATGCAAGTTGATTCAGCACAAACCCAAGTGATGGAAGAATTGGATGTGGCTTTAATGACCACCTAATAGCCACGGGGTACTGATAGGGATTAGTAGAATCATTTACCATCAGCTCAACATCATAAACAGTTGAGAAATAAAAAATATAAGAAAGACAGGTGGGGCCTGGAGAGAGAGTAGTAGTTGCCTTTTTTACTGGAGCTGGAGGAATTTATAGGGGGCAAAATGGAGCAATAGCAGGACAAGCAGAAAATCTGATCATTTTTCAGTTTCTTTCCTTATAGTTAACACAGTTCTTTTCTTAATTATAAAATAATGAAAATTACTGTCATCATTAGAAATTCAAACAATACAAGAAAATAAGATAACAGAAAGGAAAAATATCCTGCCATCTCAGCCTCAGAAATATCTATGTTAACAGTTTGGTTATACTCTTTTAGATTCCTATGCTAACACAGAACTAAGATTAGAAATTAGACAGGCAATGAGCAAAGGGCCCAGGAGGGGACAGAGAACATGAGTCTCTGGGAACATAGCACAATAAAGTGGAGGCTCCATATTGCAGTAGAACAAGACAATGAAGTGACCTTGGCAAGGGATGGAGGCAGGTGGGGACATTCTAGAATGTTGTGTGTACCTGTGCATACTCTTGTGTACCTCTTACAAAAATGGGATCATTTTGTACCCAAAACTTGTTTTTTTCACTTAGAGATCTTCCCATATCAGTGTCTTTAAATCTAATTTATCACTTAAAAACAAATATATAGTACAATACTACTTGGCTGTACAAAGTTTGATTAACCAATGGACTATTGATAGGAATAGTTCTTAATTTTTACTAGTAAAAGCAAATAGTTATTATTAAGTAAATACCCATAAAAGAATACCTGATGGCTTAATATCTATGCTTGATACTATAGGTCAACAGAGAGGCGTTGAAATTTCTGCATCACATACTGTGTACATGATTGACTAATTCCTTACACCCTTACCAATATTAGATACTATTTATTCATTTATTTCCTGCCAATCTGGTTGGGGGGGGGTGGAATCTTGTTTAAAATTTTAACTATTGAGTTTGAAAGGTTTTTCATATGTTTCTTACCTATAGGTATTTAATCTGCAAATTACTAGTTTGTGACTTTTGTATCTGATTACTTTAGGTCAACAGCCTTTCCAGGCCTATAAAAAGGTTACCGTAGAGATTTGTGACTTCATTGAACTAGAGAGCATTTGCTGTGTTGTAAAACCATGAAAACCACTGACCATCAGTATTTTGGAGTCACTTGCTCCTTTAAGGGACATTACCACACACTGATTTTCATTTATAGCCAGTCATATTTATTTCTAGCCTTTTTTGGTTGGCCTGTACCACCTTGATCCACGGGCCCCCAGACTCCTAACTTCTACCAATCAATTTAATCTTTCTAAGATGAGACATTTAATGTGGCCTTTGGGAATGGGCTTCATGCCTTCGTTTTTATGGATTTGTGGTTTTCTGGGTAAGCGACACACCTTTCCTTTTGAATTCAAGCTGTTTTTCTATTTGTACTTCCCATTTTTCCATCACAACCAGAACTTATGCCACCATAAATTCAAACTAGTCCATGTGTCTATTCCAACCAGCATTGGGCTGAAACACCAGATTTCCCCCAATATTCCTTATGCGCAATCTGAGGCTGGACAACCTGAAAGAAAGAAGTCCTAGGAATTGTGGCTCAGGCTGCTTTCTGGATGGTCAGAGGTGAAAATGAAAAGTGACAAGGCAAGAAATTTTAAGTGCAGGTGTTAGAAACCATTAGAACCATGGATTTGATACAGGGCAGCAAGGGGCACTAAACCTGGCCAGCACAGTGCCCAACTATTTTACCAGTCACAGTCTGATTCTTTACCTGCCTGCACAATTGCAAGACCACTCAGGTTCAGAGAATAACAAAAATGGGATTTATTTAACAAACCAGGGAAAACAAATTACTGAGGCCAAAAATGGCTGTTTACCTCAGCTGAAGCAGTGTCCAGTGTTTTCAAGTCCTAAACACAAACGGCTCCCGACATGGTGTCTTCCTGCCGCTGAGGGCCTGGAGCACGGGGCAGCCTGACCATGGGCCGGTTCCAAATCACGAAGGTAGCAGAAGACACAACAGGAGATGTTCACTGGAGCTGCCGAGATGCCCCAGCACAGCACCAGACAATCAGCACCCTAAATAGCGGCAGCAGCCGAATGACCTCACAAACGCACGTCTGTGCGCACCTCACTCACACAGCTCAGCGAGGCAGCCGGCTCCGGGTCTCTGTCTTTCCTTTCAGGCTGTAACAGCCGCAAAACTGGGAACAGCCTCAGTTACTCAGTGTAGGGTAAATAGAGGTTCTCAGTTTTTTTCTGCCCTCCTGCATTAGCGTTAATGACAGACCCCTGCGGTCCTACACGCTTGCCTGATGGCGGACCTGGAGTAGGATGTGGGCATGCGTGAGTGGGCGCACCTCGGCCTGGAGTCAGAGGATATAAAAGCAGTCAGCAGAGAGAGCAGAGAACAAAGCGTGGTAGTAGAGGGCGGTGTGGCAGAGAACAGTAGAGACCAGCAAAGAGACCATGAGAGAACTCCGGAGAACCCAGAAAGAGTGAAGATTCACGGAGTGGGGCTAGGAAGCCTGCAGCCTCCTGTACCCCGCCCCCCACCCACACACACAACAGCCCCAGCCCCCCTGCCTGCCCTGCACCTGGTTGCCGCACTACAAATGGTGCAGAAAGATAATTAAAAGCCTGAAAAAGCCAGCGAGGGCTCCAGGGCTCCTCCTTTACCGTCTGCCTAGATCATAAAAAATCTGCTTTGTGTTTGCTGGTGCTACACTAGGCTACTTGCAAAGCCTCTGAACTTTACTCCTCAGAGGCTGGCTGCTAGAAGCCTCTCCCTGTTCTTCAGAGGCTCCAACAGCCTTCTGGAAGATCAGAATGGTGGGGGCAGAAATTGCTGACCCTGGAATTTCTGAAGATGGGAAAAAAAACTGAATCCTGAACACTGAATCCTGAGGGCTGATTCTGCAGTCCCTTATATTTCTTATCAGAGTTTCCACCCCCACCAATACTTTGTTTGCATTCTGCCCGGGGCTATCAATCCTCTCCAGAAGCTCCCTCTGAGGCACCACCTGTAACAGTCTTTGGCTTCAGCCCCCTGTTTAGAGATCTTAAAATTATAGTATTTAGCATGAAAATGTCCACTGGATGAGACACAAACGAACCCTCCCATTTTATGTGAAACCAAGATAGTTGCCTGTGCTGCCCAAGCTGGTGCAGCCCGTGAGCATCAGAGTTGAACACAGATGTCCTGACTCCCGTCTATTGTTTCCGTCCCTTTAGACTGTCTTTTTTCTTTCTAATCTAAGTTGAAGAAATTCATTAGAAGTTTTCTATATTATTAATTCTAAAAGTCATTTTAGTAATCACCTCTCACACAGGAGGAAACTGAGGTTCAGAGAAATGAGATGACTTGTTTAGGCTCACGGGGCCCGTGAGTGTACACCAGTCACGAGGCACAGGGGCAAGCTTCTCACTGGCAATGAGGGCTTCTACCGTGGCCTCCCCCACCAGGCATGATGTGAGTTCTCAAAACAGGGCAAAATCTTTTTGAAGTGTCAGACTGTGGTGGTTCCCTCAGAAGGTGAAGCAGTATGAAGGGCCTTCCTCTGTGCTCTGAGATGTTAGTCTGCCCTTCAAGGCAATCACCCTGTACCATGTGTCTTGCTGAAAATAGAATGTCCTCGTGGTCCTATTGGTGTTGTGACTTGTGCAATAGTGTATGTATTCAGAATAGGTGTGTTTATTTTTCTAGCAATATGTCACTACTCTTTTTTACTGTTTAAATTAGGTTCTTTGGTTTATAAGGAATACTGATATAAGTTATCTTTATACACAAGGGGATTTTATTGTAGGAACTGAGATAGCTTACAAAGACCGAGGCAGCCTGAGGAACCAGTCAGCCCAGCAACCCACTATTCTCTCTTTCTCAAGGCTTCTTATTTCTCCTTGTTCAGTTCTTCTCTCTCCACTAACTGGCTGATTCTGCTTGTTAGAGGCCTTTGAATTTTCTTAAAGCTGGCTTGCTCATGACTTTTACTTGCCATGTCTCTGACTCTCTTTTAGGGCATTCTTACAGCTTCTAGTCTTGTTGCTGTAGGTTCAGTCCTTCTGTATTTCCTAGTTCCAGGTCTAGAAAGACAAGGAATTCTATTGACTCAGCTTATCTTTTGGCACTAGGACATAAGTCACAGTTTCTCTCCAGACTATAGGAGTGACTCCCCTTTGGTTGGGTGTCTATCCATACACCAAATGGATGTGTCCAAAGAAGGGTTTGGCCACATGACAAATTACCTGCCAAGTTAAGGGTCGGTTGGTGGGTTAATGTGTTTCAAAGGGCCGAGTCATCATAAACACATCTAATGCATCTGCTTTTTACAAAATTAAGATTCAAATATCAAGGAACTGAATCTGTTAATTGGCATCTTCTGTAAATTTTGGGGGAATTATGAAAATATGTTATTTAGGAACTTTCGACTATGTTATAGTGAGTCATGGCAAAACTATAATTTCCCATGCATGAAATAGCTGGCTCTTTTCCAGTACTTAGATTGGGTTCTACTCCCTTGAAATTGAAGTTTCAGTGTGTCACTGGCAGATAATAAAACCATGCTCCTTGGCCTTTAAGCTTTGTCCTCACAGGGCCTTGTTACATCTACATTCCTGACCCAGACCATTCCTTGATGACAACCTTACTGTGCCTTAGACTTATACTCAGGTGTAAATCCTATTTCATGACCCATTTGAAATGACCCATAGAAAACAGTTGATTTAGGAGTTTGGAAGGGTGAGGAATTGATTAGACATGCACAAAAAAGAAATTAACTTTTGAGCATCTACCATGAATCTGGTATGAACAGTCTCATTTTATAGACAAGAAAGCTAAGATTCAGAGAAGATGGCACACTTGCCCGGAGACACAACAAGCAGCTAGTAAACTAGAATTTAACCCAGATCCAAATTCCACTCTGCAAATTCAACTCCTACCTTTGAGTTGATGGTTGAGAAGGAGGAACAGGAGCAGGAGGATATTCCAGGAGAGGAGAATGGAGACTATCACAGGTAAAGGCATAGAGGTGAACAGATAGAAAGAGGTGCAGGGACCATTTACAGGAATGGCAGATTCCTGTTGGAGATGGAGGGAGATCAAATGTCACTGACAGCCCAGATTCTTGCATAATATAAAGACCACGCTAGGTTGTAACTGACATTTTTGGAGGCTTTGGAGAGTATAAAGGCAAGGCATGGCATGACTTAGGCAGCTGTTTAGAAGGATTAGTCTGGAGATGTCAGATGTCAGAGGTTGGAATAGGAAAAGACCCTGGGTAAGTTAGGCAGTCATGGCAATGGGGGTCCCAGTAAGATTAGGGCTGGCTTCACGGTTTCAAGAAAGAACCCTTTTCAAGATCTCTACCTCCTTGTTTTCTCTGTGACAATCACACTTTGGAATCATCAGTCTTCTAGGAACTGAATTCTGCTATAAAGCATCTCCTTTGATGCAGAGAAATGCTGTTCATCTCTTATATTCTATTTGCAACTTTCAAATGTTGCTTTTTTTATTTTTAAAAACAGAACTTCTCCAAAGGGTAGTGAGCACTGGGAAGCTGAGCCTGTGGTCTAAATTTCCCCTGAAAGTCTTAACCACTGGTGAGATTTTGTCTGTGTATCAATCATACCATTTCCATCCTCATTTTCTGCCCCTGTCACTCCAAATTTGAGAAGAGATAGATGAGTGAGATAAAAGAGAAGTTCTTACAACTTTGCCTTCTATTTCTTCTCCATAGTAAAATTACCATGAGATTACTTGTAAGAAGTTACAGATGATTTGGCTAAGGCATGTGTGGATTTGTCTTGGGAAGAGTAGAAGTCTGTAAATTTTGTTTCTTCCCAGAGTTTACACTATTGAGGTATTTATGTAACTCAGGCATGCCAATAACATAAATAATGTTAGCACTGAAACATATCTTTCTGCCACTGAGATCAAGCGTCAAGTTTGAAGCTGAGTTAATCAATTTGGTTGGTGAGAAATCTGAAGAGGAGAGAGTTTAACCCCTAAGTCCTGTGGTGTCTGTAATAAATGAGCGGAAACCCAGGGGGTAAGATGGTGGCAGGCTGACTTGCCTTTTCTTTTGCCCCAGGTTAAACTTGGAACCTCTCTTTCTTGACACAGCTGAGGTCATAAAACAAACTCACATCCTTGACACAATCAGAGGAAGAAGTCCTCCATGCAAAATTTAAACTGGTGATTCTTCTGCCCAGTGAAATATTTTTTTTATATTTAGTTTCACTTTTTTTCTCATTTTTTTAAAATTTAATTTTATTTATAACCTTTACATTATTGTGTATCCCCCGTAGGTTTCCCACCACCAATTCACCCATGAACCATCACCATAGTCCCTTGTGCTCTTTTCTCCCCTATTTTCCACCCAGTGGAATATTAATAAAACAAAATAAAAGACCTTAATTGACTGCCCTCAGTATTAATATCCTGTGCTAAGGGCCGTCACTAAATTCATTTTCCTTAAGTTTAGTGCCAGAGAATTTTTGTACTGCTGTGGCAACATTCTGCATTGAAGCAGAGGTGAGGGGCTTGATTTTCAAATTCCATTCAACCCCACGGGCACACTCTTCACCCAGTGGTTCCTCTGCTGAGTGCTTACATCAGCTGTTCCTTACAGCGTAGACCCTTAGATTCTTCAGGTAATGCATCACCCGTGAATTCCTAAAAAGGCCACTTTGGGGGGGACTGTGTGAATGAGGAGGCAGGCTCTGGCTATTACATCATGGGGCTTTGCTGTCTGGCATGGAGGTCAGAATCTGGGTGAACCTCAAACCAATCCCTTACAGTTACCTGACCAATCGGATCACGCTGTCCTCCGCTTGATCCCTTACCCCTGGGTTGGGTGGACCAAAGGGTTATTAGTTTCAGGGAGGAATTGTGAGAAGTTGTGTATGTCCGAGATAATTCAGCTGTCACGGCAGGCTTGGTGCACTGTGCTATTGTACTGAGTTCTATTCCAGGTGATGGACTCATCCATATATTTGCAGCTCTGGAAATCCTGGGACCCAGGGTGCACTGACCCATCATGGAGTCATGGGGCAATGGTATGAGGAACAAATAAAAGTTGCAAAAGTCTACTGAAAAGGTCACAACTCTACTTTTAAAATGATCTGAAGTCACGAGCTGGTCCTTCCACAGCACATTTTTCACCTCTGCCACCACCCCTCCCCCCACCATACAGAAACCGAGGGGCTGTCACTTGACTTCATTTTCACAGTTTATATTTAGCTGAACGGGAAAAAAATTAACAACTCCTAGGATGCTTTATGTACTCGGCTACCTGTGAAAAAAATTGGGGATGCCTCAATTGTCTATCTGAATTTATGTTGCTGGATACATTGGTTGGAAAAGAAGTATAACATTTGAGATTGTGACATCACTTGTGCTTTCTACAACTCTCTCAGAACAAATACCAGGTGGATGACACTATGATTCTTCCTGTTGTCATTCTCTGAGAAGTCAAGCACCTTTTCTGCAGTGAGAAGCCCATAGATTACTAGTAGCATTGCATAAGCAAATGAGCAACACTTCTGTGAACAGATAGCCCTCTCCTGTGTATATCAACCCAGCCTACAATCCCCATCTCATCAAAAGAAGGAATGCCAAGTATTCTGATCCTGAATTGTATGCTTCTGGGGTACAATTTTAGGTAGAGATTACCTCCGTCTTCCCATACATACCCTCACTGCTGCCATCATCATCATCATTGTCACTGGATCACTAGATGTTTAGGACAAGAAAAAACCTAGAAATATGTATTATTTCATATATAGATGAACCTGGTGATAATATTCATGTGAATAATAACACAGAATGTTAATTTACTTTAGAATCAGTTTATTATCATTTCCTGATGCTTTCTTTTCCTGCTCTTGCCTGCAGTCTTAGAAAGTTAGCTTCACATTCTTTTAGACTCTCATTTATCACTTGGATGAGTCCTTCTTACCTGCAGAAGAGTGTCACAGAGATCCAATGCTGTGAACATGCACCTACCTCAAATGGTGGGCAAATCTGCTCCCACAAACATCGAAGTTCTGAAAGCACTTTCTTCCTTCTGCCCAAGGAGACACAACTCATTCTGGGGTGAAATTTGGCCACCTTGGATTGGGAAGTGAAGATCACCTTGTTCTGTGGAAAGTGAAAGAGGAATTGAAGCGAGGAAGCGAACGCTTTTTGTGTAGTTCCAGAATATCAGCTCTCTCCTGTCCCTTGAGCCCTACTATTACCAGGGGTGGTCAAGCCTTCTTAGTCTGGAACATTTTTTTAAATATGGCTTTAAATGCTTTATTGTGGTTGGAAGAAGACGTCTAAGAATCAAAGTTCCACTGTACTCTTCAGGAACAACTTTTTTCTTTTTTGTTATACACACAGTATACCAGAAGACTTTTGGTGTGCAGATCTGTGAGTTTTACAGATTCCTGTATCAATTCATGTTACCGCCACCATGGTAATCAGGATACATAACAGTTTCATTGCACCCCCCCCCTCCAAGATTCTCATCCCATCCCTTTGTAGTCACATTCTCTTCTGCTCCCACCCTTGTAACTGCTAATCTGCAACCCCCTACAGTTTGGCCATTTTTCAAGGACATCATGGCAATGGAATCAGGCAGTGTGTAAACTTTTGTAACTGTCTTCTCTCCCTCAACAGCCTGCCTTTGAGATTTACCCTGCTGTTGCATTTATCAATAGTTCTTCCTTTTTGTTGCTGAGCAAGACTGTTGTCCTAGTGCATACTGAACTTGGGCTTTTTCCATGCTGAATTTGGGATTTTTCCATAGAGCACACACTCCATAAGTCAGAAAGATGGCACTTGGATAACCAAGTGAAGACGTAGCTGAGGTTTGTTCTTCAAATTTTGTAGTGTCCGGTTATAGTCATGTTGGGTGATCATCTGGAAGTGAAAAGGAGCAGAAGTCTGATTTCAGGAGCAAAAGAAACCCAGAGATAGCAGAGGGTGGAACCCCTTAGGCTTTCAATACCCCCCTTTGTCTAGAATGTGTAGGTTATTGATATATTTCATCCTCAAGTTGCCCAGTGCGTTTTATAGGCACCATCTACTGCAGTGGTTCTCAAAGGGGATGTTTGACCTCACCCAGGGGATGCTGATGACATTCAGAAACATTTTTGGTTGTTACAGTGCAGGGTGTTAGTAAGTATGTAGTGGACAGAGGCCAAGGATACTACTAAATGTCCTACAATGCACAGGACACCCCGCAACAAAGAAATTATCAGGCCCAGACTGTCAATAGTGCCTATATTGAGAAAACTTCATCTAATGCATCCCAGAAATTCTTTCAAAAGATGCATTTTATATACTTGGCTTGGGCTGAAGACATCATCAACAACAAAAAATGAATAGCCTTTTTGTGAAGAGTCATTATTTTCCTCCAAATTTTTAATGACAAGCAAGGGAGTAGAAGTCAGAAAGATGAAGAGAGTGATTAGTCAAACATGTGAAGAACTTTTCCACTCTCCTTCAAACATCTTTCCTAGTGAGCAACCTGTTGTTCCCCAGACAACTACCTCTGTCAAAAGCTCATTTTACTCATTGCCCCTCACACTTGTCTTACTTGGAGAACTCAGTCCTTAGGGGTCACCATTTTTGGATGCCTCGTCCAGTATCTCTCCTTGCTGCTCCCATAGCATCTGACACTTACCTGTCACATTACATCCTTCAGAATTTATCGGCCTCTCATCAATCTGGTATCCCCTACATAGAGGCCAACACCTGACCAATTATTAGGTTGGTTCTTAATAATTGCTGATTTAAAAACACCAGTTTCTAGATACATTTGGATAGTCACTTATCCATATGCTTGGTCATTTAATAGCTATTTACTAAGTACCTACTATGTGCCAGGCAGATTCTGAGTGCAGGATATACATCAGTGAGCAAGAAACAAAACCCCAGTCTTCATAGGGTTTATATTCTAGAACAAGATTTTTCTGCAAAAGGCCAGGCAATAAATATTTTTATTTGTCTTTGAAAAATCTGCAGTCTCAATTGCAACTCCTCAGCCTTCAGTTATAGAGTAAGAGCAGCTAAAGACAGTGTATCAGTGAACGAGAGTGATGATATCCCAATAGAATTTTATTTACTAGAAACCCAGGCAGCAAGTGTGATTTGGCATTCTGGCAATAGTTGCCAAGCTCTCTTCTAGAAAAAAAGACAAATAATGTACAAGCAAGTATAAAATTCAGGCAGTGAGTGACAGAATAAAGAAAAGAGTGGAGATCTAATCTGTACGAGGTGGTCAGGGAAGGCCTTTCCAAGGAGGAGCTATTTGAGAGAAGTGAGGGAGCTAGTAGAGACAACAGCTGGGGCAAAGGCCCTGAAGCAGGAACTGGGGGTCTTTTAGGGGACAGGAAGACGGCCTCTGTGGCGGGAGTAGTGCAAGCAGGGGAAGAATATGAGTTTGCAGACATCACTGGGGCCACAGTTACCTTGTGGACTTTGGAGTTGATTCTAAGTGTAATAGGGCAACCTTGAAGGTTTTGAGAGAAGGAATGACATGGTCCAAGTTTTTACTGTCAAACAGAAGATGATAGGGTGACTCCCCACAGCCCCCACTTGTTCACACATTAGGTTTGGGTGAGTTAGGAAAAGGGGGTCCCTATAGTAGGAAGCAGCTTAGGATTTTTGCTTTCACAAAGCACCTCTGCCAAGTATCCTTGGTTGGGGTACAATCTGCACAGAAGCACATTATACCATAGTCCTTGATCTTAGGGACTGCTGAAGTTACTGAAGAAAATTCATATCAAGCTGGTCTCCTTGAGACTTTCTAGGACTTTGATATATTTAGTATGCAAATGATTGTAATTAGTACAGTGGTTTCTGGGCTCAGTGTTTAGGCACAAATGAGAGGGTGTCAAATCTTAGGGGTGCCTTTAAAAGGAGTGTCAGTTCATTCCTGAGACCTTTCACTATTTGGGCAAGCAGTTCCCCTTCTCCTTCATCTTGAGGTGACACAGAGCAGTACAGATGAGGAAAAAAGGACAGAGAGTAAGTTACAAAGGTACCTCTAAGTTATGGAAACTTGTTTAAAAGGAACCTTGTGGTGATAATGATGGTTTTCGTTTCCTATTCTTTGTTGAATGACAGGTTGCCAGGAAAGCCAAGTCACACATTTGCATGCAGGTTAAATTTCTCAAAATATGAACCATGGTAGCCTAGTGACTGTGGAGAATGGGAAACAAAGCTTCTGTGCTGCTGACACCGTCAGTGGGAACATTTCCTTAGAAGCCTGGCGTGGATCTGTGGATCTGACCAGAACAAATCCAGCTGTGGACTAACAACTTGTTACTTGGCCTTTCTTTTCACATAGTATTTTGGACAGGAAGTCTGATGGACAAAGTGAAAAAAATGACGGCATCTCATCATTATCACTAAACACCAGATTTGAGGTGACCACCAGGGCATCCAAAATTACCCTAGACGAGCTCGTCATGGACCAGCATCTTGTACTTTTTTATGTGCTTTTGGAGGTTTTGACACGAGGGATGAAGCAGTGCTTTCCAAAGAGTTTGGATTTTACCTAAAAGTGTCGTCAATTGAGTCATAATAAGTATTGTGGTTCATTCTCTTCCCATAGTCGTCTGTACTAAGCGAACAATCTTCCATAATCTCACATGCATGCTATCTTTGACACCTTATAGTCAGAGGTCTGACCAAACAGCTGCATTCATTGATCAATTTCTGAGAATGTGAAAAATGGAATCAACTTAATAAATAGTCCTCTTATGGTTATGGATGAGCACAATTTGGTTTCCTTAACTTAATAAAATAAAGATGGAAGTGATGGGATTATATTATTATTTTTGTGATAAAAAGAATCTTCTAAGGTATAATAGAGGATGAGAGATGTAGTCCTAGAGTGGGCTTTAAATCTAGATCTGAAGTTCACAGTTGTTGGAAGGTGTCTGAATATCAGCTCTGGAAATGTCAAACTCATATTTTGTTATTTTCAATCTGTCTTATTTTCCATGCAAAAAAATGGATACTTGCTAAATGTTCTCTGTTGAACACTGGGCATTATATGTTGGTCTGCAGTAAAAAGCAGTTTTAGTTTGTTAATCTCGCCATTGCCTTACTTTGAGGGACTTGGCTCATATCAAAAACTGAATAAGCTGTGCAAGGTACTGGGCAGGGAAGATATTTGGGGAGCAAGTGACATCCTACCTTTCTACAGAATATACCCCAAGAGCAGCTGGTGAGGAAAATGGGTTTTAGCTTGTTCTTTGGTTTCCCAACTCTACTTACACAGGTCTTCTCCCTTGACATAAGAGTTCTATGTTAGAGGGAAAATGGGACTGAAAGTAAGCCTTTGGTTTCTCCTAAGTTCCAGGAAAGCAGCCTCTAGTCTGAGTCAGTGAGTGAAAGAGTAAGAACACAGGAAGCCAAACTCCGTCACCAAAGAGCCCAAAAAGGGGACCGAAAATATTTTTTTCAAAGGGAGAAGCGTTAACAAAATGATGGGGAAGACACAAAATAGAAGAACAGAGACAGAAGAAAGAGGAAGTAGATTTCAAGGAGGAAAAAAATTATAAGGCATTAGTTTACTAAAATATGAAGAGAAGGCAAAATTGCACTCAACATCCTCCAGTGCAGATTGCTGGCCAAGACTTTAGCTCAGGGACTCGGAGACCTTAATTATTTCTCAGAAGCTTCAAAATGGAGTCAGATTTCTGTCTGGACTTAGTGTGCTGGTTATCTCTGTTTCCACTTTGTTTTCTCCAGGGGTTTGCACATAAAAGAATTTCAACAGAGTGAAATCATAACTTATAAGTCATGTCTACACTTGTAAGGTGAAATGTAGAATTGAGATGATTTGGAGGAGAAAAAGAGATTTAGAAAACAGATCCAAATAGTCCATATGAAATAAAAAACATGAACTTTTGGGCCAGACCCATCGGTTACTAAGTTAAATATTTTGACTCTACGGGGTAATAAGGCGGGGCATAGCAGTTCAGAGCTGCCATCCATACCAGTTAGTTCTCTGGTTCACTGCTCAGCTCTCCATGCTGTCGAGACAGTCTCTGCTTGAGTGAACGTCATCCTGATGCTTTCCTTGTAATGTATGTCCTAGCGACATGACCTCCACCTGGGCAGCGCAGTAGAACACCACGTTCAGGTGACCCCCTCTCCACCTCCAAAATTCACAAGCAATGAAAAGGCTGTGATTACAGGTAAAGAGAAGTTTAGTCTGGCAATCAACTCCAGATGCCTAGTTGAGTCACCAGGTGTTTGGGTTTTATGTGAGATAAGGTGTATAAATCACGTGGGAGATAGCATTTGCTATAGAATTTCCTCAAGCCTTTTTCTCAGGACCCTTATCCCTGAAGCGGTGTGCCCAAGCCCTACCAACTCAACAGGGCACATTTAGAGAAATCAACGTTTTGCCTCTTTAACATCCGTCAGCTGTCATAGGCTGTCCAGTTGCAGCCTCTCCTGCAGGTACTTTTGATGACTCACCAGACTTATCTATGGGGTACTCATAAACAAGTCTTCCTGTGCGTCTAAGAAGGGTCCTAGTCACCCTCCTTTTCTGGTGGACTGTCAAGGATGTCCTTCTCAGAATCCCAACCCCATTACACTGATAATGATTATTCTCTGAAGTGCCCATGCAAATTAAAGACTTGTGATAATGAAAACTTGATCTTGGACCTACCTATTCCTAAAAAGAGACAGTGATAAATACACCAAGACACCAAACTCTGATTCAATAAATCTTACTTAATGGAGAAAGTTCCAAGAGCGAGTACCTTCCTGATGATACAAGGAGAGGTGGTCAGGTTGTTATCATTTGAGGAATCTGAGAATGGCAGAAAGACAGTAGAAATCATTAAGAGCCTAATTCTTTTCACTTAGCTCACACACCAATGTGATTTTAGAAAATGAAGGCAACTAGCTCATTGTAGGGTTTCTTCCTTCTTAACTTAGAAGGAAATTTTTTCTCAAGGAAGACAAGTGCTATTTTCTTGAATAAGGAGTTGACTTGGACATATTCTCGTGAAACATCAGCATATGTCCACACTCCTGTGTGCTGTCCTACCTGCAGAGGATTGGCCTCGCTGTTTTCTCTCTTCTCAAAACATCCTTTCAATACTGGATAATTCTTAACCTGCAAGAAGGCAAGGTTAAGATCTCTCCTAAAGTCTATCTATGGCCACCGTTCCTGTCTAGCCTGCAGTATGGACCTGTTTCCTGTGAATTACAGTAACAGAAGATGCTAATTTGAAAACGGAGTCTCTTTCGAAAATAGTGACTCTGGGCGCCCTCTGCTGTCTACTTTAAGTTCTTCAGTTGTACGTGAATGAAAAAGCACAAAGCATGAAGTTGGCCAGGGATTACTGAAAAACAAAACAAAACAAACAAAACTCCCAAAAGCCTAAACACTCACAAATGTATGCATGTATATATGTATGCATTTATAACATGTAACATATATAACGTGTGTGTGTATAATTTTTTATTTTTTGCTCAGAAGCCCCCTTTGAGATTCTGTTGAAGCAACAGTGCAGACCTCTCCTGAAAAATGCATGCATACACAAACTCACACGGCTACCTTTAAGGCCAGCAATATCCAGAGACCAAGTTAAAAATGTGAGCTCTGACATCAGGCCCCCTGGGCTTCCCCAATCCCTGGTATCACATCCATGGACAAGTAACAACCTCTCTGAAGATAAGCCTCTTTGGTTTCCTCATCTGTGAAATGAGGTGATAATATCTCATGGGGTTTCCTGAGGATTAAATAAGATACAAAGTGCTTTGCAGAGGGCCTGATGGATGCTACATGCTAGCTGCTTTTCTCTTTCTTTTATGAACTCTAGCATGCAAAGCCCTGCTATTGTTGTTACCTGAGCAAAGAAATTCCCTGTGACCTATGTCAAAAAGGAGTATGCTCATCTAAACTGGAAATGACATTTTGTCTGCTCCTTACAGAGAGAAACAAATATTTTGGCATTTGAAACTAAAACTGAGAATCACCTTAATTCTCTCAAACCTTCATGACTGCATGTGTCCCCCTGGGGTGCGGGGGGATACACCAGGAGTTTCTGCTGCTTAGTTGCCAGGAATGTGACTTGCTATCATAGATTTGAAATCAAATTAAGTTTTAGAGTCGTTACTTGTAAGAGTTATGCCTTCATTTGTGATGTTAACTGTCATTCAAATAGGATGATCTTACAGTCTGGGAGAGAGAGAGATTTGGGGAATTAAGTGACAGGGAGACAGTTGGCTTTTCTGGGTGAGCAGCTTGGCCTCACTTTGGGTGGGAAAAAGGAATCAGGGGAGATGAGGGATGTGAACATCACTGCTCAGCAATGCGTTTCCCAGGCAGGCCTGCAGGTGACTGGCCAGGACGCCAGGATACCTGGATGCCCGGATGCTGCGGGGCCATTCAGGTTACCAGAGGCTCCAAGTACATTTTCCCCTCAGAGGCTGATTAAACTAGGCCTTCGCTCTAAGGCAGCCAGCTTGGGAGTGTTTTCAGCTGCCAGCCTGGACTAGCAAGTGAGTTTGGGGTTCTTTTTTTCCCCTTTCTGGGCCTTCTTTACCCACCCCCACGTTCAATCACTGTGATAATGCCTCCTGAAAGGAAGGTCAACAGCACAAGGCGAGAGTGGGTAGGTGCATAGTTCAGCAGCGTTTTAACCCTTTCATTACCAGTCCTGGTGCCCTCAACCCCCTTACTTCCTCTCAGATTAGCAGCGTGCTTATAAATAGTGGGGGAGGGGAGCTCCGTGGAATGAAAAGTGGAAGAGAAGAGGAGCTCTGGGTCAGTATGTCAACACGTTAATCAACTCAGCCCTCCTTCTCGGGCATTCCACTTCTCTGGGTCTTAGCTATGTCACATGTACAACTGGAGTAGAAAGCGCAAGTAGCTTGGGAGAAAGCTGTGAGGCACTTAAAAGCGTGCCACTGTCACATATGCCACAGGGTGATTTGATTGTCTACCGCCCTGGACTTAGTACTTATTCCAATCGCGATCATGTGATCATTTGCCAGTTACCCATTTAATGTCTTTTCCTTTTGCAGAATGGAAGCTCCATGAGAACAGAGGGCATTTTTAAATGCTTTTGTTTTGATTCCATGTGAATGAATAAAGAATATTTTAGTCAGAATTATACCAATATCAACCGGTTTTTACTCAGAAGGATTTTGAAGGGTAATGCCATTGAAGCTAATTTAATTCCTTGATCATATGGTTGTACCATTTACTTTTAAAAATCTTTTAATTTACTTGTCTAAAAGATTTCCATTGGGATCAATTCACAATGATTTGTTTCCCTACACATATCTGCATTTCAAATTTTACTGACCATAGCTTTTGCCATTGTGATTTTGTAAATGTCTATTTTATCTACTGAGTTTAATTTTTCCAAGTCAAATTTGTAGGTAGAATGTTACAAATTTGAAGCTTGGGTTATTTATGTCAAGCTCTGTGCTATTTTGGCATATGTTGCCTTTCTTCACATGGATTTCAGATGGATGTATTCAAAGATATCAAGGCGATCTTTTTCATTGATCTTAAATCAAAATGTCTGGGAATTCCTGATTCATTGAATTTAGTGAGGACCTGGGCTGGATCAACATCAGAGTGAGGGTCCTTATGAATAAAAGCAAAAGACAAAGGTACAGATCTTTGCCAGTAGTGCCAGAACGAACCCCTACAAGGCCTGCTGGGATATATACCACCTCAGCAGATGCTTGCTCAGGGGTCCAGGGACAACCCCACACTTTCCTGCTCTTCCTTCTTCCTCACAACAAAGGTGAGAGGACACATAGAATGGATCTGAATCCCAAGCCTGCCATGCACAGGAAGAAACAAAAGCCTCTTCTTACAACAGTGGTTTTTAAAGTACAGTCCTATGAACACTTGAGAATTTATTAGAAATGCAAATTCTTAGGCCCCAGATCTTAGGAATCAGAAACCAGCAATCAGACCCAGCAATCTGAGTTTGAACAAATTCTCCAGGTGGCTCTGATGCTCAGGTTTGAGAACCTAGACTCAGCTGTCCTCTTGACTACGAAAAGGGGTAATATGAGGAACTCCAGAGAACTCAAACTTCTGTTAAAAAGAAATCAAAGCTTAAAATATCCTTTAAGTTTGATCAAGTCTTCCATAAATCTCTTCTTCAAGTCTTGGTGTAGCCAGCATTCATAAAAAAAATTTTGTCCACTTGCAAAGAACTAGAGAGCTCTACAGTCTTGTCTACCTGAATTGTAGTAGATAAATTTTGACCTCACCATTATAATTTCCCAGTAATATTCATTATGAATTAGTTCAAAGCTTGACTCATCTTCAATGAAACTGTTGGCTAAAAATGCCCAGAATCTGTTTCTTTCACGATAGCATCTCCTTTTCCATAGGACTTTTGTCACTCTGCAATGAGAACTACCGACAGAAGCAAAGGGCATATGATTAATTCAAAATGTCCTTAAGATCAACATGGCAGCTTAAAATGTGTTTTGCTTTGGAAATGGTTCTTATCTGTCTTGTTCCTGTGGCATCTCAAGAGCCTTTCACGGTGCTTTGTCCTTTCTAGATGCTCAGTATAGATTTGCTGATTGAATGGAGACTCTTTACTGTTGTGACAACTGAAGAATGCCTTATGGAAGAGCTGGTTTGAGCTGGCCCTTGAAAAATGGGCAGAAAAGAATGGGTAAAGAGTGTGGGCATTTTAGGTGGGAGAGCAAGATAGACAAGATACCTATGTAAACCTAGTGAAGAATAGAAAACAGGTAGAGATAGTACAAGTATGTTGATAAGTGCAGGGGATATCGGTGGCTCACCTCACCTGACTGGAGGGGAAGGTGGGACTGAAAAGCCTTCCAGATAAAAAGTTACATTATTACCTGAACCATGAGTAGGAGCGAGAAGAGGTGTGGAGTTGCAAGTAATGGGGCCGGATGAGCAGTCCTAAGTCAGGTTATAAAAGACCTTGGAAACTGTTCTAGTCTGAGCTCTATTCAGAGGAGCCCTCAGGAAGTTTTAAACAGGGAAGATGACAAATTTGTCTTAGAAGCCCCAGCATACAGGATAGAAGGGGGATTGATGATGGTGGCCTTATTTAGGGAAGTAGCAAAGAAAAGGGAGAGTTTAAAGAGCTTCTGGATAAAACCAATCTGTGATCGTTTAAAACACATCCATTAATTTTTGACACTCCTACCATGGAAGGTGGGAGGTATGCTCCTTTCCTGAACCTGGATGAGCCTGTGGCTGAGTAGAAGTTATGTGACTTCTGACACTAGGTCCTAACAGCTGACAATAGCTCTGACTGGTCGTCTCGGGACACTCATTCCCTCGTAGGTGGCTATTAGGTCAAGAGGAAGTCACGTGTAGATGAGCAGGGCACAGCTGAGGTCCCAGCACCAACTGACAGGTTTTAGAGGTGAGTCCAGTCCCAGCCATCATCTGACTATAATTAGGAGACCCTCAGTAAGAACTGCCTGTGAAATCCTAGAACAGTGAGAAATAATGAAATGATGGATATAGTTTTAAGCCACTAAGTTCTGGAGTGTCTTTGACACAGCAACAACCAGAATACAATCCTGCTATCATCCAATGATGAGGCTTATCTGTCCATCTCTTTGTCATACTGTGCTCTCCCACCATACTGACTTTAGGATTCTGGAGCAAAATTTACAATAAGTGGAAGCAATTGACAGGGCACATAACAGCGTTTGGGGAGTAAGATGTTTTGTCCCACCAAATATTCTCATGGACAGAACAAGTAAAATGCTTTAGGCAAATCACCAATTGCAAAGAAACACCATTTTTGAAAATTACTGAATTTTAAACCCCGAGATGCACAATATAATATATATTGATTATACTTCTGTAATTGTTTTTAGCCTTGAGAAACACCTATTTTGGGGGGGACAGGTGCCACACACACAGTTCCCTCGCCACCTAGTTGCCCCTGGGTGAGGCTTCTGGAGCAGGTGGCAGAGCCCAGCTTTGCCATCAGCAACGCACAGCCACCTGCGGCTCAGAGAAATAGGGCTTGGGAAGGTCAATGCTATCTATTGCTCACAAAATTCCTTTTCTCTTTTGCTAATGAAAGGTTGCTCGCTTACACTGGGGTCATATTCACCAGGGTGTAATAGCCATTTGAATGCACTTTGTGAATGTTGGAGAAGGTAAGTCATAAGTTGGGGGACTTGGGAAATAATAGGAAGTGTGCCCTATTATTCCCTAAGGCTTTGAAGGTAGAGAAGTTCAAATGCTCTTTTTTTTTTTTTTTTTTTGCTTTTGCAAACACCAGACACACATAAGATACAGAGTCATGAAAGCAGAGAGAATTTTCTTAAAATGAGACTAATACTTTATGGAGCATAAACAGAAGCAGCTCCTAATATTTCTGAACAGGAGGAAGAAGTCATTTGTTTATATAATTCTTCAACTAGCAGTAATAACAGTAGCTATTGTTCACACAGCATGTGTTTTATGCCTGGCACGTTCTGATTCATCCTCACAGCAAGTCTCCGAGGTAGGCATTATGATCCCAATTAACAAATGAGGAAATTGAAGCGAACCCAGGCCACCCATAAGTTATGGGAGCCTTTAGTGTTCTTTCCCTAAAGAGTTTTCTTTTCCTTCTCTGAAGAGCTATAATGTGGTAGAATGAGAAGGGTAGAAGATTAAGAATCTGGATTTTTTGGGCCTCCCTGGTGGCGCAGTGGTTGAACGCTGCGCTGTGGAGCTGTCGGCAGCGCACGATGCAAGTTCGACGCCCAGCCGGGGAGAATCCCACATGGCGCGGCAGACCTCTCCTGCCTCGCCCGCTGCTCCCCTCAGCAGTGTATTTCTGATCTGCCTGTTCTGCTCCCCACTCTGTCTCTGGTGAACCCTCTCACTGCCCCACGCCTCTGGCCTGTACCCCAGCTTGTATGCATAAATAAATAAATCTTTAAAAAAAAAAAAAAGAATCTGGATTTTTCATCTCAGCTCCAACTCACACTAGTTGTGCTATTTGGATATCCTTTTCTGGACCTGAAAGATGAGGGTGTTAAATTATGAGACTCCAAGTCTAAAATGTCTTGATTCTATGAACAGCCTCAGAATAACAATGAAGCCACCCGTAGTTTTAAGCAGTACTCTAGGAAGGTGGCTGAGAGGCCTGAACATTACTGGAGCCTCTGGTAGGTACGACAGAAGGGGGTCACTGTGGATTTTCTCCCGAATACAGGGACCAGAGGAGAAACTCACTAGGGTTGTGTTTCAAACCATTAAGTGATAGTTCAGCATGAGGAAGCTTTGACCTGCTCTTGTGACACATTTATTTTTACAGAAAAATAAAATGGCCTAAGAGAAAATAGAGAAACTCATTAACAAATGAGACGAACAATTTTGGACTCAATAGTAAACTAAACAATACAGAGAGCATAATGTGGTTTTTATTGGGGCTCATTTGCCCATGACCAGTACTCATTTAAATTTAGACTACTTAACAGTTCTGAGAGCTAAATTCTGGTTTTGTTTGTGTTGCTAAATGACTAAAACACAATCCCAAGTTTTCTCAGGCACCTTTTATTGCTCTTATATTTGAGAAAATTTAACCCTACTGAACCTTCAATGAAAATTTCAAATCAATACGCAGATTCACATAGGCACTATTAGTTTACAGATGGAAAAATGAGGACTCAAGTATCTTATTTTGAGTCACAGATAAATGATGACAGTGAGAAAATCCTGGGTTGTTTCCTGGCATCGTAGAATGGGGTTTCAGAGCTCCCAAATTCAGCAAGAGTGACTTGCTGTAAGTAACTACTCCCTTGAAATGTCAAGTAGACGACTTCCAGTGAAACTCTTTTCCACCAGTGCTTCCTAGAGTCCACTCGGTACTGGAAGCTGGAATGGAGGCCATAACCACATTTCTTTAAGGATCCTCGGCAGTTTGCCCAGGATCAAAGCTCTTTTCTGGGGGAGCTGCGCTTTCTGCTTGCTTTTATTTAGACCTTCACAGTGACACAACATATAAACATCTCAAGTCAGTATGTCAGCACTCCATGAACTTGGAAATTTAAGGAGGAGACCAGGTGTTATTTAGTATAATGTCCACTGGAGTACAGTGCCTGATTTCCTTGGAAACTGGTAACTCTCTAGAAGCAGCCTACTCTGTCTCTGTAGGACAAGGGACTTGAATCTAGGGTTACTCAGCCCACAGGGACTGGCTGAGTGGCTGGAAGGTCCGGCGGCTGACTGTCCTCTTGTTTAATTGCACCAAGTGGGAGTTCCTGTTCCTGGGGGTGTGGCAGAGCAGAGCATCCAACGTATTAGTGGTGACCTGGCCATTTACATACAGTTTCCCAAGGAGCTCATCAAATCTGGCCACAAGGTCAGGTACATCCTTCACTTTTTCCCTCACTTTGGAGAGCTGGAAAAAAAGCAGGAGAAGGAGATCATTATATCTCTGCAAGATTCCTTTCTTGTTCTTCCTATCCTACAAGCACAGACATAGGTGTGTAAAAGTATATAGTGCACACCCAGCATGGTAAAAGCCAGGGCCCACGGAGGGATGACTGACTATAAGGGATTCACAAGCAACACACAAAATTCAGAGTTAATACTTGAAAATCATTAGCTGTGTATCTTATAAAAGGGGGTTTACCTAATATCTTACAAAAGGGGGGTTCCAACGGTGCATAGTAAACAATGAAACATACCAGAGAGAGAGAGGTCAAAGAGCAATGGAAGCAAGATTGTCTAAGTTCATGACTAGAGGAAGGCAAGGCCAAATCACATAGAGCTTTATAGTCCGTGGTAAAGTGTTTTGGAATTCATTCTAAAAGTCTTTTGAGAGTCTAAATTGAGACATGATCTGATTTAGGTTTCAAAGCTATGTAGAGAATCAGAGGGCAACGATGGAGGGGCTGACTGGAGGATCCCAGCATAACCCCGGTGAGCAAGGATGATGGTTTAGATTGGGAAATGTATCAAAAGATGGAGAGGTAGGGCCTCCCTAGTGGCGCAGCGGTTAAGCACTGCGCTGTGGAGCTGTCGGCAGCAGCAATGCGAGTTCGACGCCTGGCTGGGGAGATTCCCACCTGGCGCAGCAGGCCTCTCCTGCCTCACCCGCTGCTCCCCCAGCAGTGTATTTCTGTCACTCTGCCTCTTCTGCTCCCCACTCTGCCTCTGGTGAACCCTCTCGCCACCCCACACCTCTGGCTTGTACCCCAGCTTGTATGCAAAAATAATAAAATAGATCTTAAAAAAAAAAAAACCCTAAAAGATGGAGAGGTAGAGGTATGTGAGGTCTATTTTCAAGGTTAAACTGAAAGGATTTATTGCTGAAGAGGTGAAGGAAAGGGAGGAATCGAAGCTATCTTCCCAATTTTGGCTTTAGCAACTGGGTGACAGGTGGTGTCATTCACTGAGCAAGGGAAGCCGGGGGGACCAGACTTGGAAGGGAAAATCATGAAGTTTATTATGGACATGATTGAGATGCCGATGAAATGTCTAAGAGGTTAAAAAGGTTGTTGGATATACAAGTACAGGACAGGGAGGAGAGGTCTAGAACAGAGGGCCAAATACTAGAGTCACAAGTATAAGAATGGTGCTTAATTCTACAAAAATGGGTAAGCTCAAAATCAGAATGTGATGCTACGTTCTGAACAAAATCAACACCTTACTTAGCATTTCTTGATGAAATTTAACTGTGATCAAGGTTCCTAACAGATCCTTTGGTCTTCTAGACAGATCATAATTCTGTATGCTGCCTGCACGCCTTCCTCTGAAACAAGGGCTCCCCGCTGAACCATCTGATTAAACGGAAGCATATTTTATAAAGAAAACTGTGTCTGGCTCTCATTGTGCGAGGTGCAGCGCCTCGACGTGCAGCACAGGCTTCCCGAGCAAGCGAAGGGAACACTTTGCGCTGGGGTAACTCTGATCTGACTACATATTCTGCACCATTCTCACACCACTCAAAAACAGCAGAGGGTCACTAGAGCCATCTCACAATTTGAGCAGAAAAGAGAATACTGCACTTCTTAATTATTTTAGAAAAGAAATCAATGAAAAAACAGCTGATGTTTGAGAGACTTCAGTCACAGTACTGCAGGAAATCAACAATTCTTTCAACACTCCTTTAATGGTAAAACAGCACCTAAGATAGTTTATAGTCTTTTCTGCACACATGAGACATTTTTAATAACAACTGGTATAAACACTAAATACAGCATTTGTAAAGTGCAGAGTTTTGTAATCAAAGACTCCACATGCAATCTCACAAACACACATTTAGAACTAGCTCAAGAGCTCCAGGGTTATATGAATCAATTCATTTCTCAACAAGCCACTCCTTGAGTGGTCTCACAAGGACCGGGGGGAATACACTGAACCGGAGGGCTAGTTTTTTTCACTATGGAAATCATTCTTATAGGCTTAGGAGGGAAAAAAAAACCCAAAAAGTTAGATCAAAATGGTCAGTGTTTTTCAATGTGAGCTTTGTCTGGCTGCTTTCATCATGTCACTGGGGTAACGTGGTGATAGACAAGAACTGAGGGGTGACTGCTAACATCAATGCTGTTGGGGAAACTGAAGCTGTGTGGTTAGTGCATGTGCCCATGATTGTGAACTTCAACATCTGCTTCTATTTCCAATTCCTCTAGTTTTCTAAACTTACTCCAGAAGAGTTTGGGTTGGTCACAACCTACAAAAAGCTAAGACCTCAACAGAAAGAAGCTATTGATGATTTCTACTGATGATCCTATTCTTTCTGGTCTGACGAAAGGATAGTAATGATTAAATTTCACGTCTAGTTTTCTCACAATTTCCATTTATCAGGAAGAAGTGAGAGAATGGGCTAGGGCTGGTGAGTCAAAAGTGGGTGGGGGGTGAGAAAGCAGCCACCTGCGCTCTATCTGCCCCCTCAGACACCATTCAGGCCCAGCACTAAAAGGCAATGGGAGGTAGAAAAGCAGGGAGACAGGACCAACCAACAGCTCCCTTGGATACTCAAAATGACAACACTGGCATCATCACTAATAATATGATCACTGCCAATAATTTGTAATTTCTTTAACAGTTCTTTCCCCCTTAGGTTTTATACTACTAGTGTTGACAAATTATTAAATTTCAAAGGACTTGCAATAATTCCTCTTTGTGTGCTTACTGAGACATCAATGTAACATATGGGTTCATTTACTTCATTTTCTTTTTTTTTTTTTTTAAAGATTTATTTATCTATACATACAAGCTGGGGTACAGGCCAGAGGTGTGGGGCAGCGAGAGGGTTCACCAGAGACAGAGTGGGGAACAGAACAGGCAGATCAGAAATACACTGCAGAGGGGAGCAGCGGGCGAGGCAGGAGAGGTCTGCCGCGCCATGTGGGATTCTCCCCGGCTGGGCGTCAAACTCGCGTCGCTGCTGCCGACAGCTCCACAGCACAGTGCTCAACCGCTGCACCACCAGGGAGGCCCTACTTCATTTTCTTTTCAATTTTAGGGAATTACTTCTTTCTCTACATTTATATTTAATTTGTTTTTTTAATTTTACAAAAAAAATTTCAATGGTTCCAATAGGTGGTCTATTTGGGAGTTAAAACAATTTAAATATAGATTAATATAGTTTAATATCTAGCAGGTCCTGCACCTCTTACTGTTCTTCTTTCATAGGGTTTTCCTAGCCATTTTTGCTAGGCTATGCTGTTTCTACTAAACTTCACAGAAAGAAAAAAAAAAGCTAATGGTATTTTCATTGGGACCATGTTACATGACATCATTACTCTGGGAGGAGCCAATTTTATGAAGCTGAATATTTCTACCTAAACGCATATTATGCCTTCTCATCTGTTTAAGTAGGGGGGATTTTTTTTTTTTTTTAAGAGGAAAGACACTACAGCCTATTGCTTGCTGATGGGAATGATCCACAGGGCAAGGGACATAGATGATGCCCAGATGCACTGAAGAGGGTCAGAGGGATGAGTTTCAGGGCACAACTGCGGAGCAGACTGTGGAGAAGTGGGCACAGTCCCCATGACTTCTGGAAGGAAGGCTGAGCAGACAGGAAGAGGAGCCAGAGGCTGCTGAAGTGACCACGTTCTGACTGTTTCTCTTTCCTCTGTGAAACAGGATGCGAGGTTATCAACTGAGAGCAAGAAGCAGGGAGAAGGTATCTGAAGGTTTAAGGGAAAGAAGAAAAAGAGTGTGGGGGCCCATGAAAACAGTGTGGGGAAAAGACTAACGAAAAGAGAAAAGATCTGCCCAAATTTCATAGGCTATATCCTGTTGGAAGAAGACAATTATTTTGTCTACACATGGGAGTCTTAGAGGAGGAACAATAAAAAGACAATGCCTTTCTACTTGGCAGTCCCCTTAAGGAGGTGGCTATAGAATTAAGAAATCAAGTGAATATTTTAAAGAGCACCCTTTCATCTTTAAATGATTTCTCTAGCAATCACATACTCACCACTTCTTCTGAGAACTCATGTTTTTTCACAAATCTTGATAAATTTCCTTCTGCAGCTTCTTTTAGTATATCTATCAGGTCTTTCAACATATTTGATTGGATATGGATCATAACCTAAACAGAAAGAAGAAACAAGCAAGGACAAGTGAGTATTCGACAGGGAAAAATGCCCTGTTATTTTACATGTACAGGCATCTTACTCTGCTTTTATGCAATTCCCCAACATATGTGCTTGTGCAAGTTCAAAAAATGCTTCACATGTCTGTCTGTCCATCAGCCAAAAATTGCCTTCTAATAGTTAATCAAAATGCCACAACTTTAAAACTTGCTGATGGGTAGAAGTGAGGAGAACCTGGATCTTGGAGTCTGTGTACTTGGGCTAGAATCCTGGGACCAGAAGTGAGCAGCTTTTAAACTCTAGCCAGGCACTTAATAGCTCTTCAATTTCATTTGTAAAATGAGAAAAACACTTTTTACCCTACATCCTGAGTTACTGTGAACACTAAAAATATCAGCACAAAGGAAGCAGTACTCTTTAATAAAAAGTACTATCAGTTTCTTACCAGTTTTAGAGGACACGGCACATGATCCCCTAAGATTGGCTCTGGGGCAAATGATACTTTATTTTTACTCATTTACTTATTCATTTAGGTTAGGAAATTACAGGCATGTAGGCTGCTGCAGGTATAAAGTGGAAGCTGGCTAAAGTCTTAATAAGACACGCCTACTCATACTAAGCTATTAAGGAACCACCATACTTAACTTTCAAAATGATGCATTATAACTTTCCATCATTCAGAAACAACACAAAAAAGGAACACTTTCTCCCATCCTCTTTATAACCAATGTTCACTAGTACAATTTTAAAAATATGAAAAAGTTTAAAGAAAATGAGAATTCAGAATTCACTAAGTCATGTTAACCATTGTTTGTAATTTCGTGTATTACCTTCTAAATGTGTTTATCCCTCCCCCACCCAGTATGATCCTGCTTTTTGTTACTTATCACACATGAACACTTTTTCATGGAATTAGGAAATTTTAAAAAAAGAAAATCTTACTTTTAATGATGAATTCATTAGTAATCTATCATACAAATAATGAACCAAATAAAACAATAGCATGCTTTATTGATAAATGTGCATACTTTTAAGACAATTTGTTCATTTCTTAGACTTGATTCCCAGAAGCAAAACACTAAGTCAACAGATATAAACATTTTAAGGCTCTTGATCCTTAGGTAGTTTTCATGGAAGTGATATTCCTTTCTATACCAAACCAGCTAAGTTTTCTCAATGGTTCATTTTCAACAATTTATGTTTGTTGAGCAGTTGATCAGAATGAGAGGCTATCATTGGTCTTGAAGAAAATGATCCCATAAATTCAAAGGCCCAATCCAAGTTCAGTGTTTCAAAGCACAGGAAAATCAGGGGTATACCCTTTGTTGGGACACACCCCTCCTTGGGTTTCTCACATTCAATCAGAAGCACTGACTACTTTTATTCCAGACTATCTTCTCAGGGATGATTGTATAACTGACAAGATGAAGGAGGACAGATGAAGTATGTAGAGCAAAGAGAAGACATGCTTACTGTTCACTGTAAGAGATTCTGGTTCCCCAAGTTCAAGATTCCTCTTAACTCCTGTGCGTGCAGACCTTTTTACACATGCTTTGGGAACCGGGTTCAAGAAACTTGATGCAAAAATGCTAATACTGTGGCTACTGTTACTGCTGTGAGTACTAATCTGTCCTTCACCTCTCCGTATCTTGTGAGCTCTAACAGCATCCATGAAACAGCGGTAGTCTAGCTCATTAGCTTGGAAGTTGGTAAAACAAGATAGAGTTGGCAATACTAAGAATCAGAGAAATCTTAAAAGTTCTTAACACCCTTGTTAATAAAAACCACCCCTGGGCCTCCCTGGTGGCACAACAGGTTAAGTTTCAGCACTATGAAGCTATCTGCAGCTACTGCAGCATGAGTTCGATCCCCAGCCAGGGAGCTTTGCACATGGCACAGCAGATCTCTTCTGCCTTGCCCGCTTCTCCTTCAGCAGTGTATTTCAGTAGATCCACCTGTTCTGCTCCCCAGTCTGTCTCTGGTGAATCCTCTCACCCCCCTCACCTCTGGCCTAGACCCCAGTTCTTGCACGCATAAATGAATAAATATTTTTAAAAAACCACCCCTGCTTTGGTTGGCAGTGGTCTGTCCTATTGAGGGCAAGGGCAAGTCTACTTTGTTAAATGCTACATCTCTGAAACTGGCACTGAGTAGACCCTCAACAATGAGAATTTCCCTAGAGATTTTCAAGGAAGAACTTTCTAAAGCTCCATGCTAGGCACTATTCATGATGTACTGCTGAAAGAAATCAACTTATCTTCATAAGTTTTCTCAATTTCTCTTCCTGTTTCTAGCAACTATTTCTGATTCAGGAAAGATTTCAAGTGTTCAGTTCAATATTGAAATATACTGACAGGAAACACAGATGAGGCAGTTACTGATGAAAGGCAAAGGAAAGATTTAAAGGTAGGAGCTAGTCTCAAATCAAAGTCTCAGAGTGCAGCTAAGGAAAGCTAAAACACGGTACAGCACATTGCTTTAATCTTACAGATTTCAAACAAAGGGCTAGGAAAATTGAATTGGCAAGGAGCAGGGGAATTTGGTAAGAAAAACTATACAAAAAACATACTTCTTACTGCTCTGACTTTCTGAGACCTTAGGAAAGTTACTGGATGTCTTTGACTAAGAAAGGGAACAGAAGTCTTGAACATGCAGAAATTTTTCATTTTTCTTTGAAAGTTTGCTGTATTTGAAGAATATAATTGTATGATAGATTGCTAACTTTCTAATCAATATTCATTTTCCCTTCTCCCTCTTTTACTGATAACAGAACTCCCCAACTTTAATTGATACTATGCTATTATTACAGAATCCAAAGACAGTATTTCTCTGGTTTCTTTGCAACTAGGTGTGGTCATGAGATTAACTTCTGGCCTATAATATGCAAATACACATTGTTGGGTGAGACTCTTGGAAAAACAGCCTTAAAAAGGTTCGACATTTTTTGTCCATTATTTTACCCACTTCTTGCTGGAAGAGACGCAATGAATGCTTCAGATGGTGGTAGGGAAATACAGAACAAAGCCAGTCTCTATGATATAATGGATGTCACACCAGACTTAGTCTGGTTTTCTACATGGAAGAAAAATAAACCATCTAAATTTATATAGATTCCTTTTTTTTTTTTTTTAGGTCTACATTGCTTCCAACCAAATATAATTCTTAAATTTAGACATAGGCAAGATGCTGTCACAGAGGGATTTACGAGAAGTGAGTTCTGTCTCCTTTCCTACCTGTGCAGTCCAAGAGACATCCTGGCATGAATCAAAACTTGAGTGTGACTTTAGTGAGTGGGAGACAGGGACTTTAAACATTCATCTGTGTTAACAAGTAAATAATAAAAGCAGCAAAACTAACCACTTGTCAATTCCCCTGCAAGGTATTGTGATTTCAAAATAGGACACCATTTGGAGACTGCCAGATTTCTACAGAAATGATGAGAATTAAAATAGAATCAGTGGAAAGTTACCCTGTGATCATCTCTGCTACTTTCAGACATATAAGGAAGTGGGAATTCATCCTTTAATACTGAGCAGCATTGCTAAAGAGGGGGCTATAGTTCTTTAGGCGGGCTTCAATTCAGACTGAAAAGGCAGAGTCAACGTGCATGTACCTTGATGAGATCATCTGCTAAATCAATGCAGTATGCAATGTAGCAAGTATTAGCTGGGAAAATGGAACACCAGGCCTTCTGGGCCATACTGGCAGCAAGAGCAATTTCGATGAAAAGAAAATTAGGTCAAGCAGGGGAAATTAGGTAAGTTCAAATTCAATTTGGCAGCAGAAAAAGATTTTAGTATAAAGCATTAATATTTAAAGTAGATCAGGAAAAAACTTCATTTATTTCTGAGAATACAGATTCTCTACTCAGCCCATTTGTCAGGTTTCCATTTCTTAATAATTAACAAATTGCCCTTAAGGATTCCACGTAGATGACTCAGTCTTGGAGAAGCTAGGGCCCATTAAAGCAATTTGAAAAAAACCTGCTCTAATAACAGAGACCCAGACCCTGAAAGGTTAATAAACCTGAAATGGCAACCATTTCTCTTTCATCATCCCTGAGGAGGATGAAACAGGCTTATATTGAAAGAAATATGAGAAATTGAGATTGGACATTTGGAAGAATTTCCTGAGAGAGAATTTTTAAACAAGAAAACTATCTTTAATTTTCCTGACAATAGATAATTCAATGACCCAATTCACGGACAGGACCCTCCTACTGGAGATCCACTCGAGGGCCCCTATATAGCGCTGGCCTGAAACACGCCCAGACCAACATATTTAGTGACTGCCTTTCCCTCCTGGTGGTGAGAGTGGGTGCAGTGCCTGCTGCCCCTGATCTCTCCTCCTACTGTCAGTGGGCAGCTTCTCTCAGCAGGTTCCTGTTTTATTTCCACCAAAGCACTTTCTCTTTTTAAAAAAAAAAACAATCATTACCAGACTCTCCTCACAGCCATGAGAGACAGCCAAGGATTGAAATAGAAGAGGAATCTAAGTTTGAGGACGACAAATCTGTGTACTAATGCAGATTCATTTTTGACAGTCACCTTCTGTTCTTTCCATTATTCAGGAGGAGCAGCTGGGTAAGAGAGACATACCCTTTTCCCATTTGTCTGGATTGACCAGGAAACCCTAGGCTTTGTAGTCAGACCAGACTGCCTAATGCTCTGACTCTGCTACTTGACTAGCTGTGAGAACTTGGGTAATTTACTTACCCTTTGAATCTTCATCTTCCATGCTGATGACATGGAGAAATACTGTTCCAACAATGTTGAAAAAATGAACCAAAGGATATAAAATACCTAGCATGGTCCTTTAGTTCAATGACATTAGCACCCTGCCCATCTCACTTTTCATCAGCCCTTATACTGGGCAACAAATTTTTACAAAAGTCATGTTACTGAAATAAAATTAGTCATTTCCCATCAATCTGCATGTGCGCAACATGAATATGACAGTCAAATTCTAATTTTGGCTCTAGTTTTTTTTTTTTTTT
>PVIJ01016268.1:0-20532 GCA_004024925.1 Scalopus aquaticus
AATCCTACCAAAAGCAATTTACAGATTCAATGCTATTCCAATAAAAATCTCAATGACATTCTTCAAAGAAATAGATCGACTACTGATGAAATTCATATGGAACCACAAAAAACCTCGCATAGCTAAAGCCCTCCTAACTAAAAAGAAAGAAAATAGAGGGATTACATGCCCTGACTTCAAACTATAGTACAAAGCCCTAATAATTAAAACAGCATGGTACTGGAACAAAAACAGTCATTGGAAGATTTTAAGCAGAGGATGGACATGACTTGACTTGAGCTTTTAAATGCTGCTGTACGAAGATTAGATATGGAGAGCAAGGATGAAAGCAGGGACACCCGTTGAGTAGCTCATGTGATAATCCAGGAGGAAAAGGATGACAGTTTGCACTAGGAGGGTTGAAGTGGAATTGGTGGTAAGGAGTCAGGTTTGGGGATATATTTTCATGAGCCAATAGTATTTGCTGACTTTTGCACAGCATATGAGAAAAAGAGAGGAACTTCCAAGATTTGGGGACCAAGAAAGTGGAAAGTAAAGTTACTTACCATTTACTAAAATGGGGAAGATGAAAACTAGGCTGGGAAAGGCAGATACCAAGATATCAAGAATCTATTACTGTGCATGTTAAGTTTGTCTGTTTTATAGCTAGGAGGAGCCATTGATTAGACAGATAGATTATGACAGAACAGAAATGATGGCTAGTTTCATCGGCAAAAGAGCTCTATAGTCAAAGCATTTGGAAATGCTTGGTTAGGCCTAACAGGTTGCATTATGCTAAGACTCCTTAAAGTTTTTGACCCAAATTTATTTTGTGAATATTGAAGAGAAGGATTTAAGTTTTCACAAACTTATGTAATTTATTTGTTAAGTTTTCCCATACTTATTTTGGGTACCTCCCAATCACACTATTCTATATAACACTCCGGGGAGAATACTTTTGGAAAGAGCTAATACTAGTTTCTTAGTAGAAATCTCTCCACCTTGAAGCAGTGTAGCAGCCAAAATAATTTGAGTTGGCATTTATGTCCTTTAATAGCACCTAATTACTTTTGTGCTTCTTTGTATTTCCCCTTGTGTGTTAATAAAGTCTCTCCCTACTTTGAAAAGCAAATTCTTTTGAGTTTGGTTATATGAATTAAACCCAAAGAACCCTTGGGTAAACTAATGAAGTTTCTAAACCTGAAGAGCAAAGTTTAGGCTGAAAAGGTTCAATGTGCCTTTATCCACTTTTCTTCAACTCAGTGAATCTGACACATTCAGGCCACCACCTCTCACACTGACCTTGACCTGTTTTAGCCTAGGACCTCTTATCTTCTCCCCATCACAGTAGACTTCCCTGACTATTTCATACTTTCCAATAATTTAAAGCACATACACACCCATGATTCCCAACTCCACAGCTTTCTCCTGAATTCTAGGATGCTATGTCCGACTGCTGTCTGTACCTCCATTTGCAGTATCTACAAGCATCTCTAACTCAACGTTACCCAAACTGAGATCAATCTTTACCTCAAAACGTGTTTCTTGGGGCCTCCCCGGTCAAGCAGTGGGTGAAGTCGCAGCACTATGAAGCTATCTAGAGTCACTGCAGCACGAGTTCGATCCCTGGCCAGGGAACTTCCCACATGGCACAGCAGACCTCTCCTGCTCTGCCCGCTGCTCCCCTCAGCAGTGTATTTCAGTCAAAGTGCTGTTCTGCTCCCCATTCTGTCTCCGGTGAATCCTCTCACCACCCTCTCACCACACCTCTGGCCTACACCCCAGTTCTTATATGCATAAATAAATAAATCTTTAAAAAAATAGTGTTTCCTCCTCCTGAAATGCTTATTTGCAGCTACAGTACTGCTATTCCCCTGGTGCCCTACAGAGAAACTGGGGTCACCCTCACCTACTTCCCTCCATCTGATTCCTGTCCCCCAGACCCCCAAATGCAGCCATTCATCAATCATGTCATTGCTATTCTAAATCGCTCCCAGTCTTTATCCTCTTCCCCCCCCCCCCACTGACACCCCTCAGGTCCTCATCCTGTCATTAGCTTCCAAGCAGTCTTGCCGTCTTCTAGATGGAGTCACCACCACCCACAGCTCCTCCTTGCTGCTGCAAGAGTTACCTTGTCAAACAGGAAGTGAGTTGCATAACTCCTCCAACTAAAAGCCAGTGTCTCATCCCGCCAGGAAAAAAAATCAATGGTTTGGGGCCTTTCACAGTCTGGCCTAACTTTCCTGTCTCATCTCCACCACTCTCCCAAGGCACTAAGAACAGCTCTCACTCCTCATGATGGAGCCTTCCAAACTTCCAGAACTTTGCATGTGCTGGAGTCTTGCCTTTGCTGGCAACAATGCCCACTGCTCTTTACCCCAAACAAGCATCCCTTGTCAGACTAATTGCCCAGGAAATCTTCTCTGAGTACCTAGAACCCTGATATATAGCATAAGTTACCCTGGCAATCTGGAGCTACAATGGGAAAGCATAGGCTGCAAGAGTGGGTGTCTCCTACAAGGTAGTGTTAGGCATTTGGGGTTCCATGGGAGAGCATTCTGAGAGGGAGTATTCTCTTTTGCTAAGACCTCTCTCTTGCTCCAGTGCTTTCCATGTTATGATTACCTGAGAGGGAAGGAGGCTAATATTTATCAAGCACCTAATATGAGCTGGTTGTATATAAGATGCTTTACATATATGAAATTATTTAATCTTCATGCTCACCCTTTGAAAGGGGTATGATTGTCTCTAGTTTACATATGAAGAAATAACTCAGAGGGGACATGTCTTTTTAGATCATGCAGCTGAGAAGCACCCCCACCCCCAACAGGGATTCACACTCTCTCATTCTTACTGACATGGGGTTCTCCCCTCCCCACCGTGCTACCTCATGATTATTTATAGGTCTATCTCCACCCCGTGACCCCAACTACTTGAGCTCCCTTCTTGGCAGTGAGTGTCTGTAATTCATCATTGTATCTCTACTACATCTGCACTCTAAGTAGGGGCTCAGACAGTTTTCCAAGGAAAGAAGGGGGGAAAAAAGCCAGGAGGAAAAGCAGAGGATATGGATTTTGCCTTGCACTTAGTAGGTGCTTTATAAATGTTTATGAATGAACACCAAGCTTTGAGAGAAGCCCTTGAAGCTTTTCCCTGAGGCAACGAGTGATCTGACTGGCAGGGCTCAATTTACCCGCCTTCTGCAGCACACATGAAGCAGAGCAGGAATGATGGGGCTGGCGGGAATGAATGTGATTCCAGATGAATCCATTAAAGTCCCGGGGCTGCTGGGAGCTGGGACACAGAATTAAAGTGCCCTTTATTATTTATACGCAAACACAAGTGGGATGTGGAAAGCAAAACCCTTGCTCTCTTCCCATACCTTTTCCTTTGGCCCTGGAATTGGCTGTCAAATGAGAAATGCCATCTGGAAGAAAGCTGGGATGATTTAGGAGCAACCCTTCCCCGAGTCCGCGGGCAAGATGACCTGACTTACGGAACTCCGCTCCAGTCTTTCAAATTTGTGATTATATTACTTGGGAAACCGGAGGCAGGAGAGGAGGCAGACAGACTGGGAAGTGCCTGTCATGTCCGAGGGAGTGTAGAGAAAGGCTGGGAGTGTATTTCATAGTGGCTCTGAACCCTGTCACTGAGATACTGTAATAAATCAATAAATCATTGCATAGGAAGGTATCGCTGTTTCCACAGCCTCGGTGCTTAAGAGGGGTCAGCTGGCGAAGCACCAAGGACTCTCAGCTACAGAGCGCTGCTTATTCATCATCCACAAAGAGGCTAAAAAAAAGGATAGTCCAGGGTTTCTGCTTGGAGTAGAAGAGAGAAGGAGGGGGGTCAGTGAATGAGGGGGAGGGAAGAAAGAGAGAGATAGAGAGGAAGAGAAGAGGGAGAGGGAGGGAGGGAGAGAGACAGAGAGAAGTGGGAGGAAGAGGACCACATTTTAAATGGATACCATTATCTCATCTCAGAGAAGAAAGAAGACTCCATCAAAAAGTTCAAGCCACCAAAGCAATTCTCGGTTTTAGGATCATGAGATTTAGAGACAGAAGGAAAACAGTGCATGTCCTGTATTCTGCAGATGAGGGAGCTCACCAATACCAGGTGGAAGCTTGCAACACAGGGACACAGAACCAGGCCACACTCTGGTCACCTGAGGCCAGCCTGGTGCTGACCTGTCACTTATGAGAGGAGTCTGAACCCTGGAGGACTCAGCTGCATCGTCCTCTTTTCTTTTTTTAATTTATTTTTTGCATAGAAGAACTAGGTTGTAGGCCAGAAGTTGGGGCGGGGGGGCGGGGAGGGGGGGGCGGCAGTGTGTGAAAGGATTCACCAGAGACAGAGTGGGGAGTAGAACAGGTGCATCTACTGAAATACATTGCTGAGGGGAGCATAAGCAAGACAGGCGAGGTCTGCTGTGCCTCGCCTAGTGGGTTAGCTCCTTGACCAGGGATAGAACTCATGCCACAGTGGTGAGTGATATCGCTGAGACTTAACCCCTACGCCACCAGGGAGGCCTCTGCGTCCGCCTCTTTTCTTAGCTCTAAGGGCTTCTCAGGATTCAGCGTCCTTTGCAACATAAGTTTAACAAAGCTTAGTCTTACAGACTTGTTTTAACTTATCAAATGATATAATACATGTGGATAAAAATGGTTTGCACATTTTAAGAATCAAATGAGATCATTGGTGTGGAATGAAAATTTTTTACAAAGTATAAGCCCTGTGAGGTACTGTAAACTTCTGTGCAAATATCAGCATTGCTGACATTAAAAGGTTTTTACCAGTATTATATTGTCAATGTATGTAATGATAGGTTTCCATTCTTTTTCTTTCTTTTTTTTAAATGTATTTATTTAAGCATATAAGCTGGGGTGTAGGCCAGAGGTGTGGAGTGGTGAGAGGATTCACCAGAGACAGAGTGCAGAGCAGAACAGGCCATCTACTGAAACACACTGCTGAGGGGAGCAGCAGGTGAGGCAGGAGAGGTCTGTTGTGCCATGTGGGAATCTCCCTGGCCTGGTATCGAACTTGTGCTTCAGTGGCGCTGGATAGCTTCACAGTGCTGCGCTTAACCCTTTGCGCCACCAGGGAGGTCCCAGGTTTCCATTCTTCAGAGATGATTTTCCAGCTGACATTTCCTTTTCCACTTCTAATAATAGTTCTTCTCAGTTTTCTTCATAAGCTTTTTTCTCATTACACAAAGTAATTTATGCTCATTGTAGGTAATTTTAAAATATCAAAAATCATAAAGAAAAAATGTCACCCATAGTCCCCAAATCCAATGATAATCATCATTCATCTTTTGATCGATTTCCTTCCAGTTTTTCCAAAGTACATTTTAGCAGCTATAAACATTGAATACAAATCAGAATATTGAATTGAATATTCTATTTCCTGATTTTTCATTTAACATTGTACCATATATTTTCCCATGTACTAGCTTTTTTTTTTTCTTAGTATCTTAACATTCTTTTTGCCATCTTTCCATGCAGCCATAAAAGTACACATGAGGGCCCTGGCTGATGTTCTCAAAAGCACCAAAAAGGCTGAAAAGTGAGCCAAAGGCAAGCTTTTTATTAAACCGTGCATCAATGCCATCATCCAGTTCCTAACTATGATGAGAATGCATGTTTACATCTGCAAATTTGAAATTATTAGTAATCGCAGAGCTGGGAAAATTATAGTGAATCTCACGGGGAGGTGAAACAAGAGTGGACTGAGCAGCCCCAGATTTGCTGTAGAGCTCAAATGATATCTAAAAAACATGGAGGAACAGCCTGCTCCCTGTTTGCTTTCATTGTACTGATAACCTCAGCTGACATCATGAGCCATGAAGCCAAATGAAAACACACAGGAGGGAAAATCCTGGGGTTCTTCTTCTAGGAATTTAACACATACATACATGTGAAATGCCTCAGTGGACAATAAATAAAAAACTAAAAATAAAATGCCTTAATGTCTGTATAACATTTTATTTCCTGGATATACCATAGTCTACTTAATCCTCCCTTCTTATCAGTTTTAGGTTGCTTTTGAAAAATAGAATATAAAACTATAATAATTAATTGTGAATAAAGCTTTTCTGTATCAACCGACAATTTGTGATAGTTTATTAGAAATAAAACTCGAAGGGACATGAATTTTTGTTACAGTAGTTGAATTGCTTTTTAGGTTTTATCAATTCACCTTTGTCCACAAAGCCTGCAGTAACAAATTAACACAAACTGAATAGATTAAAACAACAGAAATTAATTCTGTCATAGTTCTGGAAGCCAGAGTCTGAAATTAAGAATTCAGCACACCATGTTATTCCTCTAAGGATCCAGGGAAGAACAATTCTTGCCTTTCTGGCTTCTGGTGATTTCTGGAAATCCTTGGCATTCAATAGTTTAAGGAACTCAACTGCAACGTTAGCCTCCTTCTTCTCCTGCCCTTCCTTATTATCTGCATATCTCCAAGTCACTTGCGAGAACATCAGTCTTGGATTTGTGTCCACTCTGATCCAATATGACCTCATCTTAACTTGCTCACATTTGTAAAGACCCTGCTGCAAGTAAGATCACATTCATGGTGCTGGAACCTCAACATGTCTTTTGGGAGGATACAATTCAACCCCCAAGTGTGATAAGAGAATGCCCATCTCACCCTGCAGTCCCCAGCAATATCAGTCCAAACTTTAATTGCTTTATAGATATCCTCAAAACAGAAATAGCTTTCCATAAAGATCTTCACCAATATTGAGTACAGCGGAGTGGTTAGTTTTTAGGGTATTTTTTTTCATTTTTATTTCATATTTTATTTTTTTATTTTTATTTCATTTTTATTTATACATTTTTACATCATTGTTCATTTTTGTGCAATGTTTGATTTCTCCTCTCAGGTGGTGTCCCCATAAGATTACCACCACCAAAACACCCGTGAACTGTCACCATATACCCTTGTGCTTTCCCTCCTGTTTTGTTCCCTCTCCCTCCTCCTCCCCTGCTGAATGTTTCTGATTTAGAGTTGCCTGCTGGTTTTGTCTTTTTTCTCTCCTTGACCATGCAAGGGTGTATGGTTTCCCTATGTTCCTCTTATAAGTGAAACCATAGGATATTTATCTTTTTCCTTCTGACTTATTTCACTGAGCATAATCCCTTCCAGCTCCATCTACGTTGCTGTGAATGGCATAAGTTTATGTTTTTGATTGCTGAGTAGTATTCCACTGTGCTTATATACACCACATCTTCTTGATCCAGTCATCTGTTTGGGGGCATTTAGGTTGTTTCCATAGTTTAGCTATTATAAATAGTGCAGCAATGAACATAGGAGTACAGGTTTCCTTTTGAATTAATCTTTTTGTGACCTTTGGGTAGATTCCTAGGAATAGAATTGCTGGATCATATAGAAGATTCATTTTTAGTAATTTGAGGGTCCTCCACACAGCTTTCCATAGTTGTTGGACCAGTTTGCATACCTACCAGCAATATAAAAGAGTTCCCTTTTCTCCACATCCTCACCAGCATTTGTTGTTGTTAGTTATTTTTAATGTGGGTTATTCTTACTGGTGTGAGGTGATATCTCATTGTGGGTTTTGTTTGCATTTCCCTGATTATAAGTGATATTGAGCATTTTTTCATGTACCTGTTGACCATCTGCATTTCCTCTTTAGAGAAGTGTCTTTTTAGCTCTTCTGCCCACTTTTTGACTGGATGCTTTGTTTTGTTGAGTTGTGTAAGCACTGTGTAGATCTTTGATATCAGTCCCTTATCAGTTTTGTGTTTCTCCCAATCTGTGGGATGTCTCTTCTTCTTGGTTATTGTCCAAGTTGTTTATCTTTTTCTTCATTTTCTTCGCTTCAGGAGATGAGTCTTTGAAGATGTTTCTGGGATGTACGTCATGGAGTATTTTACCCGTTTTCTTCTATATGTATTGCATGGTTTCAAGTTTTACTTTCAGGTCTTCCACCCATTTTGAGTTGATATTTGTGTGTAGTATGAGGTAGTAGTTTCTTTCACATGTAGCTGCCCAGTTTTTCCAGCATAATCTATTGAAGAGACTGTCCTAGTTCCAATGCATATTCTTTTCTCCTTTGTCATGGATTAGTTGTCCATAGATGTGTGGCTTTATGTCTGGGTTTTCAACTTGGTTCCATTGGTCTGTGTTTATTTTTGTTCCAGTACCACGCTGTTTTAATTATTATTTATTTTTATTATTCATTATCTTATTTTTTTATTTTTTATTACATTTTACTATTTATTATTTAAATTTTATTATTTTTTATTATTAATTATATTGGTTGGTTGGTTGAAGTCCGGGAGTGTAATACCTCCATCCTTCCTTTTTCTAGTCATAAGAACTTTGGCTATTCAAGGTTTTCTGTGGTTCCATATGAATTTCATCAATGTTTGTTCTATTTCTTTGAAAAATGCCACTGAGATTTTTATTGAAATTGCATTGAAACTGAATTGTTTTTTGGTAGAATGTCCATTTTGATAACGTTAATTCTGCTCATCCAGGAGCAGGAAATGTCTTTCTATTTCTTTCTATCTTCTATTTCTTTTATCAATGTTTTGTGCTTTTCTTTTTAGAGTATTTTTAAAGCTAGAACCTTTTTTACACAACCAGGTTTGATATCTATTTATGTTAATTTGGGGCACACATCTTCTTTTGATGTCTCCCAGTGTGCCATTCCTGCTGTGGGCTCAGTTTCCCCAAGAACCAGAGGCAAGGAGCTTCTATAAGGAGTCATTCTGAAAAGGGGGAACGGAGCTTGGGGATGAGACAAATCTGGCTCAAATCCCAACTGTACCACTTAGCCCTGTGTCACCTTGAAAGGCCTCCATTTTCTCCTGTTAAATGAGAATAGAGAACAAGGGAGAGTTAAGCACTTAGTGCAGCAATGGTAATTACTTAGTACATATTAGCTAAAGCTATTCACGTTTATTGTGTTATCATACTGGTTATCATCATCATCTTGCCACTAACCCTTCCCAATTTTTCTGTAGTAAGGTTCTGTCTCTGACTGTGCGGGCCTTGTCAAGTTTGCCTGCCTGGGCAGACCACAGGCAAATATTTTCTGTCTGAATCTGACTCTTACCCAATCATTGTTTCTCTGAGTTCCTAATATGCACTTCGCATACTTAGATTCTTACCCAGGTGTCCTTAGGTTCCTTGCAGGGCTTGCTTCCTGTCGTCACATCTTCCCCCCATGTCAGGGGTAACCTCTGCTATAGAACCAAGCCTGGCACTTTGGTATCCACTTGTGCCCAATCGTATTTCTGTACTCCACACCTGACCTGCAGATCCAGAAATTTCTTTGCATGTGAGTCCAGTCTGATCTAAGGTATTGCATGGTAGAGCCCTTCATGAAGCCCTTCCCTCCCCCAGTGCATTCTGCTTGTCAGTAATTGGTAAACTTTATCCACAATCCCAAGTACAGGTGCTTTCTCTTAGTCTACCCAATCTCTTCTCTGTTCAGTCCTGGTTTCAAGAATGAACTTCATTAGAATCACCCGTCTCCCCAGTTTTGAAAGAATTCTTCAGCATTATATAGAATAATCCTAGCATTAAAAAAAAATGACATTTCCCCCATATTTGACAGTTTTCTGTTCCTCCAGTATTTTATACGCAACAAAGTCAGTCATGGGAATGGAATGGGAAGAAAGGGAACAGTCAATGCTAAAGTGGCCGGGGACCATATGAAAATCCCTCCATTCTAATCTCTCCCACTTCTAATCAGGTGGCAAATTACTTATTCCACTTAATAAGGTTAGGGAATTTTATAAAACCCATCTATACATATTTTATCCTGTGTATTTATGTTACTTTGGGGTGCCTGCTTACAGTAACTACAGTCAAATCCATTAAAGATGACTTTTATGTCTTCTTAATGTCAGTGCCACCGGCTTGACCTTCCTTCATGCATATTCATGGTGTCATTAACAGCTAGGCTTTGCCCCTCAAGATAGCAAGCACAGAACAATGGGCCCTCCATGACCTCGAATTGTATGGTAAAATATCGCACTTTAAATGCTGTTTCACACAAGAAAGATTTAGTCCCATGAATCAGAAATAGCCTTTTTGCCCTATAAAAGAATAAGTTCTCCTAAATGTTGCCAGATATCTTCAAGCTTTATTTATACTCATTTTGGGAACAGTGTCTTCCTTTTTTCCCTCTCCAGAGATTCATAAGAACCAGATCTCCCAGTTTAATAAAACAGTTTAAAATGCCACCAGTTGTGACCAAAGCCAGTCTCTTGAGTGGAGAGAAAAGATGCTACACTGGGTCAGATCCATTTTCTCCATTTGTCTAGTTCATTTCCACAATTCTTAAGTCATATTTATCACGGATTTTTTTTTAAGATTTATTTATTTATACATAAAAGCTGGGGTACAGGCCAGAGGCGTGGGGTGGCGAGAGGGTTCTCCAGAGACAGAGTGGGGAGCAGAACAGGCAGGTCAGAAATACACTGCTGAGGGGAGCAGCGGGCAAGGCAGGAGAGGTCTGCCACACCATGTGGGATTCTCCCCCGCCGGGTGTCGAACCTGCATCTCGCGCTGCGGACAGCTCCACAGCGCAGCGCTCAACCACTGCGCCACCAGGGAGGCCCTATCATGGAATTTTTTATGCCTATGTATATCACTACAGGTATACATCCACCTTCTGAAATCCTCTGGTGTGACATTCCACACACAAATTCACAGCTGGCTATCATGCTCCCTGGGGACTTGACCTTATCCCATTTTTTTCAGGTAGAATGTTGGTATAACACTAGGAATGTCAGAGCTTTCCCTCTGGTTCTTTGAAGTCACTCAATCTATTTAATTATGAGAGAGACTTGGGACCTTTTTGGTGTCAAAACCACTGTTTAAGGGCTTGCATCCAAAATGGTGCTGAGCTCACGTACAAGTGCAAAAAAACCTCCCTAGTGAAATTCTAGAAAACTGAGATCGTGACTTGTCATTGTTGTTGCTTAATTTTTAAGACCGGCATCACATGTGATATCTGAAACCATAGGAGATCCACAAGAATGGAGGGGGTGGGGGGGAAGATAAGTAGGTGAAGGAATGGAAGATATTTGGGAACCAAATCAGAGTCCCCTTAAATCTGACTGAAACACTAAGATTTGAAAATTCAAAGAATATTTACTTTTACTACCCTAAAGAAAATGGGTTTGGGCTAAAGTACTACCAGTCAGAAAAAAAAAAAAATCTTATTCACAGCACCTGCAGAACTGCTTGACATGTGTGAATTATTTGTTACAATCACAGGAGAGCAGTAGGAGATTAGTAATAAAGCAAAGGAAGCTGAGCTCTGTGCTCTTCAGCGGACAGGGACCTTAGAACTGAGTTACAAGGCTGAGCCCAGCTGCGATTCAGCTTCAAAGGAGGTTTGAGACTGGGAATTCGGTCTCTCACTCTGGGGAGCAACCTTACATCAAAGGGCACTTCATTCCCTCCCCAGCATGCTGGTGGCCTCATAAGTCAGTCACCCTTCACACCCCTCTCTTGGGGCAGCCTGTCTGGCCCCAATCCCAGGGCTCTCAGTGGCCTCTTCGCTCACTCAAATGCCAGCATGTCGCTCTCCTACACGGTGGGGGGCAACATGGCGTCATTCACTACAAAGTGAGAAAAATTATTTTCTCATGCTCCGAGCCTCTCACAAGTGTGATAAAATGAAACATGAGTTTTACTCTGCTCCTGAATAAATAAAAGACCATTAGTCTATATTTCCAATTCATTTTTTTTCCTACATCATATTCTCCACATCAAGATCAAGACCTGGTGGGTTGTTTTTTAAGACCTTCAATAAAAAGAACTTTAATACAATTAGTGTGCAATAGAGAGAAGAAAAGAAAAAGAATATAGTCTCCAAATAAAACACCCAGTACCCATTCCCTTGCGGGTTGCTGCCCAGCCAAACAGGGTTGGCCCAAAGCAGGGCCACTGAGGCCCAAAAGCCCGCCACAAGTCTAAGGCACCTTCTGGTGGGGACCTGTAGGAAAGGGGCAGAAGGGGCCAGGCAAGTCTGGAAGGAAAGGATGAAAATCAAAACCCAAGTCTCTAGGTCAGATGTGGTGGTAGAAGATTTATGGGGACCACACCTGAGTGGAGTAATCGAATGTTGTACAAAAATGAACAACAATATAAGAAAATAAAAATGCTTAATCAATTTTTAAAAAGAAAGAATATTTTATGTAGTTTTAAAAAAAGTCAAGATACAGGCTGCCATTGTCAGCCTCCCCATGGGCCTCTCACCCACATCTCTGTCTTTTTCAAGTGTCTCTTTCCATGTCCCTCAAGTCCCTGGTAAAAGTCCAAGGCCAAGAGGTAAGTGCAGCTTCTGCAAATGTCTCTCTGTTCCATGTGCCCCACCCACCCATGTCTTCTCTTCATCATCTTCCTCTTTTATGCTTCTTCCCAGTCTTATTCAGCCTTCAAGACCTGTTTTAATCTCCCCTTTCCTTCAAATCGGTGTCCATTCCTTCATTCTCAGGAGTGTTCTTTACATGAAGAACTGTCATTAGGAATTACCTTTATCTTTATATTGTTCAACAAGACTGCACATAGGCTCAGCTACATTGTGTGTGAGGCTTTGAAAAATATCAATATGTTGTCAAGCTGAATATATTCAGCCCCTATTCATACATTTGACCTTTGTTTTTTAAAATTTATTTTATTTATGCATACAAGAGCTGGGGTGTAGGCCAGAGGTATGGGGGTGATGAAAGGATTCACCAAAGACAGAGTAGAGAGCAGAACAGGCAGAGAGACTGAAATACACTGCTGAGGGGAGCAGCAGGAGAGGCAGGAGAGGTCTGCTGTGCCATGTGGGAAGCTCCCTGGCCGGGGATCAAACTCATGCTGCAGTGGCTGCTGATAGCTTCGTAGTGCTGAGACTTAAACCCTTGCACCACCAGAGAGGCCCCGTACATTTGATCTTTTAATGAATAGTTCTTTATGCCCTCTCACAGTCTGTGGATTACAACTTTAAAGATAGAAAAACACAATTGATACCCTCAAAAAGTTCATGTTCATACAGAAAGGGGAGATAGGTAAGGTTAAGGTGAGTCAGGAAAATTGGTTATCAGATGCAATATAGTATCAGAAGAGTCAGAAATCTTACAAATCTTGACTAAGGCCTAAAATTCCTATAGTCCTCTAAAATACTTTACATTACAAAAAAAAAAAAAGAAAATTCCCCTCAGGCATTCAGAAGGAAAGGGTTGGGGAAAATCAAAGGTTGTTCAAAGAGGAACAAAAATCAAATTTCACAGTGACAGAAAATAATGGTACATTGTTCTGGGTTCTGAGACGAAAAGACTATAACCCAAGAATTCTATACTTGGTCAAATATTTGCATATAAAATAGGATCACCATATATTTTTTAAAGATTTATTTATTTATGCATACAAGAACGGGGATGTAGGTCAGAGTTTCAGAGGGTGAAAGGACTCACCAGAGACAGAATGGGGAACAAAACAGGCGGATCTATTGAAATACACTGCTGAGGCGAGCAGGGGGCAAGATAGGAGAGGTCTGCTGAGCCATGTGGGTTAGCTCCCTGGCTGGTGATGGGGATCGAACTAGTGCTTCAGTGGCTGGCAATAGCTTGATAGCGCTGAGACTTTAACCCCTGCACCACCAAGGAGGCCCAGGATCACCAGATTTAACAAATAAAAACACAAGTAGAATACAGTTAAAGTTGAATTTCAGTTAAACAGTAAATATATTTTTAGTATAAGTATATCCCATACAACTCATGGAATATACTTGAACTCAAAAATATTTACTGAAACACAAATCGAACTGGATGTTTTATGTGGCCACTCAATCAATATAAAGGCAAAGAGAAACATCGAAACATTCTTCAGACATTAAAGAGTTAGAGTCAGAAGACTTACCACACTCTCTATTTTTCTTAAAATAATCACTTGAGATATTCACAAAGGAAAGAATTCAAAAACTTGAATAAGAAAATTATGGCTTAAGGGGACCATGGACTAAGTAGTAAACACTAAAACTGGGTTTTAAACATCAGTGTAAATACGGTTAAAATTCTAGGAGAAATAATTTTAAAGTAATGATTTAAAACTCATACAAATAGGGGCCTCCTTGGTGGCCTAGGGGTTAAGTCTCAACAAAATCACCTCTACTCCCTGAGTTACATTCCCGGCCAGGGAGCTTCCCACATGATGCAGCAGACCCCTCCTGCCTCGCCCGCTGCTCCCCTCAGCAGTGTATTTCAGTAGATCCACCTGTTCTGCTCCCCACTCTGATGAATCCTCTCACACCCCGCACCTCTGGCCTACACCCCAGTTCTTCTACATACACACACCAAAAAAAGAGTAGAAGTTTAAAAAAAAACTAAATTCAAACAAATAGCAAGAATTCAGAATCTATAACCTTTAAATAACGTTACCTACAAGGGACAGCAGTCCATGGCTGGGGACAAATTTTAAACACATTCAGAGCACATTTCACCGTGTAGCAAGGTTAGAAAGAGGAATGATAGCACACCTCTGTTTTACAGAGTCCAGCTGTTGCATGATGTCATTTGAACATGATCTCATTTGGTTCTCGCATAACCACAGAGAGCAGAATCAATGAGGTAAGCAAGCACACCTTTCTCATTCATACAGTTGGAAAAATGAGGCTGTGAGAGGCTTAATGGGTCACCCCATGTTTAGCCACTAGTAAGCAGCACGGTAAGAGGATAATTCCAAACTAAAGTGGGATGTTCCACTGGGTTTATCCAACTCTCAGATCGAGTTCATTGTTAGTTAAGAGGTCAGAGAAGGCAGCCCCACTCAATACATTTTTTTAAAGATTTATTTATTTATGCATACAAGTGCTGGGGTGTAGGCCAAAGATGTATGTTGTGGAGGAGAATTCACCAGAGACAGAGTGGGGAGCACAACAGGCAGATCTACTGAAATACACTGCTGAGGGGAGCAGCAGGCAAGACAGGAGAGGTCTGCTGAGCCATGTGGGTTAGCTGGGGATTGAACTCATGTAGCTTCATAGTGCTGAGACTTAACCCCTTGTGCCACAGGGAGGCCCTCAATACACTTTTGTTGATGAGTTAATGTTTTTCTGATCATGTCAAGTGCTTGTTGAATGAGTGCCATGTGCTCACATTCTCTGAGATGTGTGGATATTGTATGAGATGTGACCTGTATCTTCAAAGTTTAAAATCAACTTAGAGAAGAAACCAACTTAGGTGGGGTAACCCTCTCTTCAGGGAGGGGCCGTGTTGCTGAGCTAATATCTATTACAAAATAGCAGTCACAGAATGATTCTGAATTTTAAAATCTATATACTATTTTATGCTTAGGGGAAAAAAATCCTGGAATCTTGGAATATTGGTTTTACTTTCTTCTTTGCAATTTTTGGTGTTTTCCAAATTTTCTATAGTGAATAGAACAGAATTTAGACATCCAGAAAAAAAGGATTTGTTTGAGTGTCTTTAAAGAAGATATTTTACAGAACAGAACTTGGAAATTAGCATTCTAAAAAACATGTAAGTATTGTAGTTCTAGACTTGTGTTATCTGACATGTGGCAGTTGAGCACCTGAAATTCAGCTAATCCAAATTTCCATGTGGTATAACGTAAGTTACATTCCATATTTTGAAGTCTTAGTACCAAAAAAGAAGATGTGTCAATCATTTTTATATTGATTACATGTTGAAATGATACTATTTTGGAATACATTGAGTCAAACAAAATACATGTTCAGGTTAAATAAAATTTATTTTGGGCCTCTGTGGTGGCCTAGGAGTTAAGTCTCAGCACTACCACCACAAAGGTCTGAGTTCAATCCCCAGCCAGGGAGCTGACCCACATGGCGCAGCAGACCTCTCCTGCCTCGCCCGCTGTCCCCCCTCACCAGTGTACTTCAGTAGATCTGCCTGTTCTGCTTCCCACTCTGTCTCTGGTGAATCCTCTCAATCACCCCACCCCCCCCCCCCGCAACTCTGGCCTGCACCCCAGTTCTTCTATGCCAAGATAAATAAAATCTTTTTTAAAAAGTAAATTTAATTTAATTTTAAAAATCTAAAAATTCATTTCACTTGGTTCTTTCACTTTTTAAAGTATGGTTCCTAGACAATTTTTAAGTGGCATATGTGGCGTGCAAATGTTGTCCCTTTCAGCTTGTGGCTCCTGCATACTTCGGTTTGTGGCCATGTCATTCTGTATGTCAAAGCCAGCACTTTTAACTATCTCCTTCCTTTGTCCTCTGTCACATGTCACTTTCCTTTTACCACCTTCACCCCAAACCTCTTGAATACCCTTCGTTGCCTGCCTCTGCACTCCCTATAAATTGTAGATAGTCTATTTCACAAACTGTAGACATTGGATCCCTGCCTCCCTTTTATAGGGATGCGTGTGCTTGCTTTGACTGACATGCAGATAATCCAACATAATCTCCCATCTCAAGCTGAGATCCTACCTTGATCACATCCTTTGTCTTTTAAGTGACTATGGCTTGTCATTTTAAGCCAAGCTATCACCATTCTGATATTTTGGGGAATTTTTTTCTGCCCACTACAAGGTGGCAAGAACTGGGCTATGCAAATCAGCTAAAATCATGAAGCTCCCACAGTCCAGACATTAGCCTCTGGTATGCCAGGTCCCAGAGGAGAGGACAAAGGCTGGCATGGGGTGGGGGAAGCACATTTAGTAGTTAACTGCTAACTGGGACAGCTTTACCAATATGACCTAGCAGAATATAAGCTCTGCTTGTGGGACCGAAAAGGAGAAAAAGAAGCAGCTCTCAGAGGCCTTTCACAGGCAAAATTGATGGGCCTGGTTATGAAGGATGAAGCACAAGAGACACTGTGCAAAGAGAGAGATCACCATCAGCAAGAAAGAATTAAGAGTTTGTGTTCCAAGTAATCCAAGGTGGAGGCTCCCGGGATGTTTTCCAGTATATCCTGTGTCCGGGTCCCGATACAGTTGCGGCAGCTCAGCAGCCTGCCTGGGAGACAGTAATGAATTCACTTCTCTGTCTTCAGACCTTGTGAGGATCCTGGTGCCAAGCTCCTATAACTGCAATGTGTCGAAACAGACTGTTTATCAAGCTCCTGCAAACACTGCTAAGCCCAGGGGACTGCTCTAAATTAGGAGAAAACAGGTTCTTTCAAGACAGTTAGTGCCCTCCCCAGAAACTACTAAAACAGACTGTTGCTTTTCAGTACGCTGTGAGCTGATTAGGAGGTCGTGGGGTCCTAATTAGTATGTGAGGTTTATTCAACTGTAAATTTGCAAAAGGAATGCTCTCCAGGGAGTGTGAATCAAGGACTGTTGTTCTCATTCCCCTGGCTTAACAAGAAACAAGACAATTTGCCTCTATATTATTCCTGTTAGGCAGGTAGACTGGAAAGCAGATTATTTCTTGATGACCGTTTTCAAATATTTATTAGACATCAGTACATGCTTCAGTGATTCTACAAATCCACTTCCAGTATTTTCAATGCCAAAGTGATATGATTGCTCAGTGAAAGTGCATATTTGACCCAAAGGGCAGTAAATTGAGAACTAAGATCGGAGAGCAACTTAAATTCCATTCTTTGCATAGATGAGTAATCATGATGGAGATTCTATGCTTGATCAGAAAGATCTCTGGTGAGCACTACAGAAAAAAGAATTGTAGACGTGCAATTTGCACTTATTGCAAAAGTGGCATTTGTTTGCTATAAACACAAGATGATAATAACAGGTTGTGATAAGGCTGTGCCTCACCACCCCACCCCTACCCCCACATGAACATTGTGAATTGATTTAATCTTGCTGTTTTGCAGCGATGCAAAATTCAGCAGGCTCAGCACCAAAGACTAACTGATTCCTGTCCTACACTGACACCTACTAGGTGTCACAGCTTCAGAAAAACAGTCCAGGCCTTGCAGGAGTTAATCATTTAACAATCCTCAACTTTTCATTGCCTAGGTAAATGTTATTTCCGTTTCATTACATTCATTTGTTACAGATGCTTACATTTGATTTCTCAAGGGACTAGGAATAAAAGATCACAGAAAATGTTTCGACCTATATTTTCTGAATCGCTATCTCTAGCAAATCCCAGATTTCCCCTATCACAGGCAAACACTTTACTGGTCCTGTTTTGTTTCATTTTTTCTTAAGAAATGCGTAATAAATCACAAGGAAATGAGATAGCTTAATCCTTATCCAAACACTTTTATCAAATGCCCTAAGGTTAGACCAACTGTGTGGTCAACCTTCAGTTCCACTTTCCTGATTTAAACACCCTCGAACTGCCTTCCACTCCAATTATCCCCACCATCTGCTCCTGGCAAATCTTGTCCCGATTGAATGGACATCAGTCATTACACAAAAGAGAGCTCAGCAGAAGACGCCTAGACTTAATTTAGTTACTTCTCACACTCCAAAAGAGGAAAACAGAACAGAGCCTGAGTCGTAACCTGAACAAGAAATTAGAATGAGGCAGTGTAGTTGGGTGAGAAAAGGCCATGGAATCTCCCATTGCCAAGAGCGTAACTGCCAGAGGACCTCAGTCCCCCGCGACGCTCTGCAATCCGTCACCACCCAGGGCTGCTCTTGTGGCTGAAGTCACCAGACAAGAGAGCATGCCTGGAACCCTCAGCTTGATCCAGCACCCTCCAACAACGCAGGCTAATAAACCTATCACTGTCTTCTGCTCCACCCTCTGGGAATCATGGGAATCGACAGGAACCTCACTTCCAAGCCCAGGACAGGACCTTTGAGAGGACTCCACAGACACTGGTTAGAGCAGGCAAGAGGTCAGCATTTACTATTAGTGAAAAAGAAAGAAAGGAAAGCTCCAGGGAGCCCTCTCTGGGCATGAGAGGCCCCCCCTGAAGTGCTGGGGCTAATAGGTTTTAGGGCTGGGGTTTCAGAACAGAGGAAGTGAACTTCGTTGGTTGAAAACACAAGGAGAATGAGCTAGGCTAAGGTCCATTTGTCCATCTGAGGATGGTCCATTTATTGTTGCTAACTGTGAGCATCAATCGGCTACAGCTCCAGGGCCATGCATGACTTATGACCATTTCCAAGGTGACACTGTGTGTCCACAGCTCCAGTTTAAACCATTGGGGCTCAGGGGCTGTAACAGCCAACTTACTAAGTTGTGAAGAGATTGCTCAGGAATGCACAGGCTAGGGAAAAACTAGTAATAAAAGCAATTGTCCAAGGAAATGTATGGCAACAGGTGTCCGGACCTAGAGTTATCAGGTTTATTTAACCTCTTTTTTACCAACCTGTGAGAGCAGGAAACTTTGTCCTTGAGTCCTGACCTGTCCCTGAACCCTTCCTGTCTCAACTAGACACACAGGGTCACTAAGGCCACCTTAGACCAGCAACTTAGCTGGTCTTAGAGTTGCACCACAGTCCAAGCCACTTCCACCTAAGTATCACTTCTTCCTTCCCTGGGTTCAGATATGCATCACAGACTAGTATCTTCCCAAGCCCACTTTCCTTCATAAGCATTCCCCTAATAAGTTTATTGCACCTTTAAGCAATGTTTTTGGCTTCTCTGAGAACATGGACTATAATAGTGGGGATCTGCCAAGGAGGATCTGAAAGCAGTTGGAGAAAGAAGAAGAGAGGGAACAAGGTATTGGTTTGAAGATCAAACTAACTTCCTAAAATATGGACCTACAGCACCACTGCCTTAGAGAGGCTTCACTCAGTGCCCAATGTGATGGCTTTGTCATATGCCTTCTTGGCAAAATGGGACTACATTTCCCAGAATTCCTTTTCCTCCTATGTTTCCAGTTAGGATGAGGGCTGCGATATTATCTCGCGAGAGTTGGAAGGAGACTCGTAGTGGCAGCCATTTTGTGTCACGTAAATTTTCAGTGTTATCTGCTCTGCGCTCACATGAAATAATCCTGGTTTCCATCAGACGTTCCTTCGCGCTCTCTGACCCCCGGACGAGGTGCATACTTGTCCCTAAGAGGATGTAAATAATTACTTCTTTTTAATTTTATGGAATTAAAAATCAGAATATCTTTGGGAGAAGGATGGAGGTAGAAGGTGGTGCAGGGTGGTACAAGGTGGGCTTCTGGGGTGCCCATGATGTTTTTTCTTGATCTGGTAGTAATTATAGCATGTTAGTTCACTTAATTCATTGAGCTGTGCATTTATTTGCTCACCTCTATGTATTACACTTAAGCTTTTGAAATTTTAAGAAAATACAAGTGCCTACAAAAAGGTATACATTTTAAAAAAACCTTTCCCGCACTATCTTTTCCTCCCACTACCCTTCCCCATGTTGTAGTCCCATTTAGAAATGCCAATAATCCCTAAGCTTTGGTTGTCATTTTACTTCTTCCACTCTGCGCACATGGTCCCATCACATTTCTTTTTTTTTATATATATATATAATATATATTTTTATTGTTATTTATGTCTTTTACATTTTGCATTCCCCTTGGGTAGCCCACCACCAATTCACCCATGATCCATCTCCATGGTCCCTTGTGTTCTTTTCTATTCCATTTTGTGCGCTTTCCCTTCCCTCCCTCCGGCTCCCTCCTCCCCCAACCCCCCCAA
>PVIJ01016268.1:20632-33407 GCA_004024925.1 Scalopus aquaticus
TCCATGTCGCTGCAAATTGCATGTGTTTATCTTCTTTCCATGCTGAATAGTATTCCATTGTGTATATGTACCACATCTTCTGGATCCAATCATCTATTTTTGGACATCTGGGTTGCTTCCATACCTTTGCTATTGTGAACAGTGCTGCAATGAACATACGGGTGCATGTATCCTTTTGGATTAGTGTTTTTGTGTCTTTGGGTAAATTCCCAAAAGTAGGATTGCTGGGTCGTATGGAAGCTCCATGTTTAGCAGTTTGAGGAATCTCCATACAGCTTTCCATAGTGGTTGGACCAGTTCACATTCCCACCAGCAGTGTAGAAGAGTTCCTTTTTCTCCACATCCTTTCCAGCATTTGTTGTTGCCTGTATTTTTAATGTGTGCCATCCTCACAGGTGTGAGGTCCATCACATTTCTTGACCCTTCTATGGTTGGACTGGGTTACAATGACTAGCTCTGGCCAGCGAGTTGCAAGCAGAAATGATGTCTGTCATTTCTGGGATAGAGCTTCAATTAATAGCATGAGATTCTCTAGACTTCCCCTGTGCTCCTGACGCAGTGATACACAGCGAAGTGTTCTCCATCAGTCAAGGTCTCCAATGAATTAAGACAAAGTCAGTTCAGGATGGACAGGGACAAGAAACAAACCTCTGATTTTTTTAAGTCACTCAAATTTGGTGATGGTTTGTTACTACTCTGATTCCTAATGGGACTTCCTGGTGTGAGGGGGCAGGTGGGAAGGTGGGATCCGTCTGTATATGTCTCTGAAGTATATGCCAAGACAAGAAACTTAAAGTAGAAACAGAAAAAAGAAATAGAATTATAGTTAACGTGTCTGTCTCTGTTAGGATGTTTTCAGCCCCCCAAAAGAAAATTACTTACACAATAAGACTGTTGTCTTATATAAGAGAAGTATGATGGTTTCAGAATTGGTTGGTTCATCTGCTCAACTGTGTCATCAGAGACCCAGTTTCTTTTCTCGGTGTGTTGGCTAACTTCCCTTTTAGTATAAAACAGATAGCAGGCCTAGGTCTTTCTCCCTCTCACTCTCCTGCTTTGTGGTATTATCATCGCCATCATTCCAGCAGAGGGAACTGAGACATAGAGGAGCATGACTTAACCACCCCTATGTTTACTGTGTACTATTTATAATAAGTAAGACTTGGAAATAAGCCAAATGCCCAAAAATAGATGACTGGATCAATAAGATGTGGTATATATACATAATGGAATACTATTGAACAATCAAAAAAGATATAATAATGCCATTCGCAGCAACATGGATGGAGCTAGAAGGGATTATGCTCAGTGAAATAAGTCAGAAGGAGAAAGAAAAATATCAGATGGTTTCACTTCTAGGAGGAATATAGGGGAACCAAATAAGAAAAAAAAACTAACAATAAAAAAACAACGAAACAAAACAAAAAAAAAACAATCATAATTCAGAGACATTCTGCAGGGGAGGGGGAGGGAGAGGGCTCAAAATGAGGGTGGGAAGAGCACAAGAGACTATGATGATGTAGCAGGGGTGAATTGGTGGTAGAAATTCTATGGGGACTACACCTGAGAAAAGAAAGCAAACATTGTAAAACAAAAATGAACAATGTTGTAATATATATATATATATATATATATATAATATATTTTTTTTTTTTAAAGAGCAGGAACGAGGAATTGGGCAATGAAAGACCAGAGATCAGAGATCAAACAGGGTAATTCAGGTGACTAGGGAATGGATCTTGTCCCTGCTGTTTTTAGGGGATCACAGCTTCCTGCTGTGCTTGAAAGGCTTGGCATTTAGACACAATTCCACACTTCGCAATTCCACACTTTATAAGGCAATGTCTAAAAATGCACCTACAGGAACAAATGTGCATTTTCTGTTTTTAATATGATTCTAAGTAGTCATGTAATATATACTAACTGGCATTGCTTGCAGGAATAAAATTAATAATGGAGTTGGATCTGATTAGGAAAATGTAATCCTAGCTCGCAATGTTCTCATGGCCACAGCCCAAGAAGCCCAGCTGAGAGTCCCATACTGACTCAAACCAGCTTGATAAGACAGTCCAAGCAGAGGAGACCCTCCATCTGCCATCTGTCTCAAAGAAACATCCCTTCACCAAGTAAAGCTAACTTAAAATAATACTTTGTGATCTAGTCAATACACCAGGTAAGCAAATAAAAACAGAAACAGTTTCTGTGCACCTTAAGGTACCAGGCATTGTACTAGGCAATGTCTAATGAGGTCAGGGGGGAGTCACTGTCTCGAGGAACACTGGGGTGGGGAGCAGTGGGGTGTGGGGAGCAGTTAACATCTAAGAAATGGCCTCCCATGGCCAGGAGGATTGTGACTTTGTTTTTATTGTGCTGTTGTTTTGTTTTGACTTTTTATTTTGAAATCACTTCAGACTTAAAGAAAAATTTTGCAAAAATACTATATTTACAGGTGCCCTTGACCCACTTGCCTCTAATGTTAAATTATAGTACATCATCAAAACCAGGAAATTTACATTAGGACAGTACTGTTACCTAAACAACAGACCTTATTTGAGTTTCACTAGCTTTTCCAGAAAAAAAGTTATATGTACAGGATCAAAAATTTGATGAGATTATGCAAAAATAAAGGGTTTTTTGTGTTTATTTGGAATGATCGATGTTATGGATCGACTTCTTTCCATGAAAAATTGTCTTTGATAGCTTTATTGATCACTTAAAACAAATTTTGAAGTACCAGCGTTCTTTTCTTTTCTACTCATTAGGCTTATGTAGGCACTTTCCTAGGGAAATAAAGTCGCAAATTTCACAAAAAATAATATAGGACTTGGTTTACAAACTGGCACCATACAGAGGGCCAGGTGAGACCAAAAAAGTGGACAATTCCAGATTGTTTGATAGCAGTTTGAATAAGCAGGGACACATACTGAGAGATCTACACACCTACCAAGCGAAATCAGAGTTTATGCAGAGAACTTCGCTGGACTCAGTTAGTCTCAACACAATTTACTCTCTCAAGGCTTGTGTCCTTAAAAATGACTCTCACCGTGCGGCGGGGAGCAGAATATACATTCCAAGGACAGGAAAGGAGCTGAGGGGCCTCTAATTGCCAGGGTCCAGTTGGAGGGTTGACAGCAAGGGATCACATCAATGGCCTCCCAAATAAACACATTTAAATTTTCAAATACACTTATAGGAGGAATATAAGAGAGCCAAACGAGAAATCAAAAGGAGAAAACAGCACACAAAACATAAACAAAAGCAAAAACTAGCAGGCAACCACAAATAAGATACATTCTACAGGGGAGGGGGAGGAAGAGAGACTAAAATAGGGGAGAAAAGCACACAACAAATAATTGTTTTAGTGTTACTATGTCTCATGCAATACTGGGTACACCGTTATATTAAAAGTTCCTTTTTGTTTTCTGAAGTTCAAATTTAACTGGCCTTCTTGTATTTTATCTTTCAACCCCGCAGAAAAGGCATGCAAATATTCTGACTGAATCTTGGGGTACTGTTCTGAGGGCCCCTGTGTCACAGGAAGAGTGATGGCAGGATGCAGATACAAAAATTATTTTTCCATGATTCTTACCATATTCTGCTCAGGGAAAATGTCTCTATTGGGGGATAGAAAAGGGTTGCAGGGAAAGGAAGCCCATTAAAGTACCTCACAAAGTATTTAAGAGAGCTATTAGAGCAGCCTGATCCACCTCAGCCAGACCTAGGATGGGGGCAGGGGGTTAAAGGGCAAGAGCGAGGGGAGTGAGGGAGGGATCAAGCCCAAGGAGTGCAATGGGAAAAGTAATTCCCCCTCAATAATGAAAACTGGGTAAACTATGGGCCCATTCAGGTTCTAATAAAATTAAAAACATGCCTGTCCAGGCCAGGGCTAATTTTCTATTACTATATCCAGAACTGGTGAGTTGTTTTTTTGTTTTAAAGATTTATTTATGCATAGAAGAACTGGAGCACAGGCCAGAGGTGTGGGGTGGTGAGAAGATTCACCAGAGAAGTGGGGAGCAGAACAGGCGGATCTGCTGAAGTACGCTGCTGAGGGGAGCAGCAGGCAAGGCAGGAGAGGTCTGCTGCGCCATGTGGGAAGCTCACTGACCGGGGATCGAACTCGTGCTGCAGTGGATGCGGATAGCTTCACAGTGCTGAGATTTAACCGGTTGCCACCAGGGAGGCCCAAGACTAGCGAGTTCTAAGCAGATTATTCAAGATGTATTTCCAGTGAGCTTCAGTGCTTAATTCCAATATAAAATTTCTGGAGTCTAAAGTAGTAATTAGGAAACACCATAAAAAGCATCCTGAGACTTTAGCCAATGACAGTCCTGTACCCTGGAAGGTTTACTCTGCATGGGAAATGCCGGCTGTTCCCTCACTTAAACTCTCCCACCAGCAATGTGTATAGTGGCACTTCTCAACAGGAAGGGCCTCTTTCCCTCTCCCGCTCCAGTCCCCTGTTTAGCCCGGGTACTTGTCACCATTCACCAGGTAAAGAGCAGCTGGGCAGGTGCAGAAATACCAAGAGCTCCTGCAGGCCCCTTGGGTTATCACCTGCGCCTCCTAAGGACTGGCCATCAATTGAACACCTACCTTTCAGGATACTTTGACCTTCAAGTGAAATATTTCCTCAGCGCGCTGCAGTTTTTCATTTCCCTGTGTAAATCTTCTTTATTTTTTCCACGTGTTTCTGCTACTTCCCTTCCAGGCTCTAACTTTTAAGTCATGTTCTCCCACCACACGTGAACCCAAGTTGTCATCTAACCCTCAGAAGAGTCCTTGAAAATTATTCCTACTGCTCAGCAGCTCACAGGCCTGCGGGCAGGAAAGACAACATAAAATCTTGAGGCAGAAAACCTACAACTTTGAGTAATGTAAACTCTTCAGATGCCCCGGCTGTTAAAATGGATGCAATTTCTCCTGCTTATCTTACAACTTTGTGACGTGAGAGAAATGGGAGGAAATGATGTCAGTGTTTTATAAACTAATACAAATTTGTGCTAACGAGAACAAACATTTTTCAGTATTTATTATATGTTGGGCACTGAATTTTGTGTGCTTACAGTGTTGGATTCTCATCATAATCTCACACGGTTATTATTATTATTATTATTATTGCCATTTTACAGCTGATTATATTAAGGCGCAGAAAACATTAAGTATCTTGCCAAAACATCATACCACTAGTAAAGAGGGGACTTCAGGTTTAAACCTGTAAGAGAAAAATGAGGAGCAACCTCCAAGCCAGCAGGTGGTGCTCACAAGCAACTCATTGGTGGAAGTTGGAGCTTTTCAGACTCTGCCCCCTGAAGGGGGTTGATGGATAAAAGGGGTGGAGCTTGGGCTTTAGAAAATTCAAAAACTGCTGAAATTTTGACAGTTAAATTACTGTGCCTTTAGCAGTTACATTCCTGGTCTATAGCATTTGGACAGCTGGACAGCCATATATTTGTATGGGAGGGGCCTTGAGAGTTAAACCACTGAGGAGGAAGGGTGTCTGTGCAAAAGCTATCAGCTTGCCACATACAGCTTTGGCTTGGACCTTGGTCTCTGCTCAGTGGATACTATCTGGAATAGGACAAATGGCTACCAATCACATGTCAGCCTGTGAATTCTCTCTCTCACCACTTTAAATGTCTTTTTTTTTTTAATCTACCAGTTATGTTTTCTGAAATGTTATGATTCCTGAGACATTATCTGGCAGATCCCCAAATGGCGTACTAGTGAAATGTGCAAGTGAGTCCTGTTCTTCTATGACAAAACCCAAAAACAATGGGATACATTATGATCGAGAAGCTTTAGACTGTCCACTGGTAGTTGGGTACTGCATGGGATTTCTCAACACTGAATCAAGTAAACACACTTTGAGAGAAAGGTATTCTTGTGGATCATGACCCATGGACTCTCCCAGAGAAATGCCATTCATAACTAGAAAAAGCAATGCTGAACCTAAATTTAGGACATGCAGGTTCTCCTGACATTGCATTAACCAGTCAAGTCACTATAGTTGTCTCCAGTGTAAAATGAGATAGTCACTTAGGTCAGAGTTCACAGAGGTCACAAGTCACACAAAGCAAGCAGGTGACCTAAATGTGCACCCAGTCCCGGGAAAGAAACTCAGTCTCCCTTCACTGAGATTTTTAGAGAATTTAACATTCACATTTTTATGCAGAAATCTATTGCTTCTAAGTATTGGCAGCTAAGACAGCAATGTTTAAAATACTAGGAGAATCATACCAAAAAAAAAAAAAAAATCCACTGCAAGCCAAAACCTTGGCTCAAAAACCATCCATTTAAGACTTTGAACAAGAGCAAGTGCTTTCTTTTTCTAACAGCTTCCACTGAAAGTTTCCATAGAACTGTTGCAAATACTCTGTGGAGGTGGGGGAGGCCAAACTCTTCCCCAAGCCAACCAGAGCCCGTGTAGCTGCATTTTTAGTGATGTTTCACCAGTGTGTTAAAGAAATGCTTCCACTGCTAACTTCTGGAATAGTTGGTACTGAGGGCCCTTCCTGCTCTAAGCCCTACATGTAGGCAGAAAAGGCCTTATTGTGTGATTTTTTTTAAAGATTTATTTATTTATACATAAAAGCTGGGGTACAGGCCAGAGGCGTGGGGTGGCGAGATGGTTCACCAGAGACAGAGTGGGGAGCAGAACAGGCAGATCAGAAATACACTGCTGAGGGGAGCAGCGGGCGAGGCAGGAGAGGTCTGCCGCACCATGTGGGATTCTCCCTGGCCGGGCGTCGAACCCTCATTGCGTGCTACTGACAGCTCCACAGCGCAGCGCTCAACCACTGCACACCAGGGAGGACCCTTATTGTGTGATATAAACAAATAAAATTTCAGAAGTCTTGGTGCAAGGTGTGTAACCACTGCTATGCTTCTGGGCTCACCAGTTTGCGGGCGCTCAGTTTCAGTAGGCACCTCTCCTGCACCTGTGCATTTCGCCAAAACTGAATCATAAAATTTCAGTTCTAGAAAGAAAAGCTTAATTCAAAAAGTATGTTAGGGTTAGCCAACAAGCCTGTCTCAGTCCCTCCAAAATCAGCAGCAAATGGTGATTATGTTTTCCCTGAGAATGGCTCTCTAAAAGGTGCTTGGTATCTGAGTGCACCCTCTTCCTGCTCATAAAGCTCATCTTAGACCTCGCTCTGCCCATGTGTTTATTCTATGGAGAAAGGCTGGGGTGTTTAGGTGTAAAGCAGCTGAGAAGCTAGAAGTGACACAATAATACAAGCGCTTGGGAGCCGTGGGAACATGTGAAAAAGTTCTTGCTGCATTCACACAGTTGAGAGGATGCAGAGTGTTGACAGTCTTGACAGACCCAACAGATAAAAACTGCTGCTTGGATATGGCAGGGACCCAGTGTGTGTGTGTATATGTGTGCGTTGTGTTGTCTTGTCAGATGTGTCTACCTTCTTTCTTTCAGTGATAATTATTTTGCCACATTATTAAACTCCTACACTGACAGTGGGGGAAGGGGTTCTTTAGAATGGTCCAAGGAAACCAAAGTGAATATAAGAGAATAAAAATGAAGGAAAGAAATACAAAGATATGAGCAGGAAAATCTCTTGACCATTGCAATGTAATTCACTTAATGAATTTCTCAAAGGGAAATGGTTGGAACGGCCAGCAGCAAATGATGTTAAAGGTGAGATTAAAAAAAAAAACACCATAAAAGGGGAGGCTTTATGTTACGAGAGTGGGAGAAAAATAATAAAGGACGATATGATGTTTTCCGAAATGTGCACATGCCTCTAACAACATTCCAGCAAAACTGGAAACATCAAAAGGCGCATTTCCAAGATTTGCTTCATTTCCCACGTCACCTCCCCTTGATAAGGAAGGTACGTTGATTCCCCGTATCTTCTTTGGCTTGATTTCCTCTGTGCCGTATCCAGTCTGAGTTGACACTATTCTAGCACTGGACTGCTATTTTTTTTTTAGATTTATTTATTATTTATGCATACAAAAACTGGGGTGTAGGCCAGAGGTGTGGGGTGGTGAGCGGATTCACCAGAGACAGAGCAGGGAGCAGAACAGGCAGCTCTACTGAAATACACTCCTGAGGGGAGCAGCGAGCGAGGCAGGAGAGGTCTGCTGCGCCATGTGGGAAGCTCCCTGGCCGGGGATCGAGCTCCTGCTGCAGTGGCTGCAGATAGCTTCATAGTGCTGAAACTTAACCCGCTGCACCACCAGAGAGGACCTGGGTTACCATTCTTTTAGACTTGTGTCTGTCTGTCTGTCTCAGTGAAGTCTACAGCCCATGTTGGTACAACTATCACCAACTTTCCTGGAGGTCTGGCAGGGTCACATCCTTTATTCAGAGGAGCTCGCAAGGATTTGGGAATCGAGACATTACAGCAATGTCTTTGATAATTTTCTGTGCAGAAATTCTCTGCCACACTGTGGCACTCTGTTCCCTCTCAAAGGCTTGGAGACTCTGTTGTGCTTCTAAATGAGATCCATGGCATGACCTTTCCTTGCTTTTGATGTAAGCCCTATCTACATGTGGGCCACAATGCAGTGTGGACGCCTCTCTCTCCTGTCCCGTCTGCTGGGCTGACATGAGGCAGCACTGGCATAAGGCCCACTCTGTGTCACGAACTGGAGCTCAAATGTGAGAAACATCAGTGGCAGCTCTAACCCAGCCCTCATCTCTTCTGAGCCTAGTCAAGTGTATTTTAAGTGTAAACCTAAGCACAGAAGTTGCTGAGAAAAGCACTATTATTTAGATGTTCACTGACAGGCCCTGTATATTAGATGTTCTTTTGCCATTTAACACAAATGGATGTTTTGACAAGTGCCATTTTACTTAGCTGACAGGACTTAAACTCTGCTGTTTTTCTCTTCAACCCTCTTTGAGTTTCCTCTACAAGGTACAATACCAAGCTGATGTGATAGGTGGATGTTCTTGGCCAGAAATGATCATCAAAAGGCAACATTAAGTTCTCAGAAAGACCCCATAAGTTCTGGTACAAGATATGTCATGGCATTTTATTTTAGAATGATTTAAATTTAGTTTAATTAATTCTTTTCTGTCCTCTGATGAATTATTGATTCTTCAGCCTTGAAATGGAGATGCAGATAAATACTGGGCAAAGCAGATTTGATGACTCTATCTGTTTTACTAGAAGGGAAACATCCATCCTTTCTGTGACAGTCACTGGGCTTCACCCAAGGGTTATTTAGTAGCCTCTCTAGAGAATCAACAGTCACTCACTCCTCAGCTATCATATCCTGAGGAAAATTCATTTTCTTCTTTCTGTTAATAAAATGAGATGCCTCCCCGGTGGCGCAACGGTTAAGCGCTGTGCTGTGGAGCTGTCCTCAGCGGCGACGCGAGTTCAACGCCCGGCCAGGGAGAATCCCACATGGCGCGGCAGACCTCTCCTGCCTCGCCCGCTGCTCCCCTCAGCAGTGTATTTCTGATCTGCCTGTTCTGCTCCCCACTCTGTCTCTGGTGAACCCTCTCGCCGCTCCACGCCTCTGGCCTGTGCCCCAGCTTGTATGTATAAAAAAAAAAATGAGATGCATTTCATGGAAGACTATAGTTATTTGGACCTTCTTAGACTCCTCGCTGATTTAAGACAAAAAGAATTGGTACATCTCTTCAGTTTAGTGTCTCTGGACACTAAAATTTTCTGAGTTTCCTTCCTAAGGGAAAATTTAGAGAACCTACCAACCCCACCCCACCTTTTTTTTTTTTAAAGATTTATTTTTTATTTATACATACAAGCTGGGGTACAGGCCAGAGGCATGAGACGGCGAGAGGCTTCACCAGAGACAGAGTGGGGAGCAGAACAGGCAGATCAGAAATACACTGCTGAGGGGAGCAGCTGGCGAGGCAGGAGAGGTCTGCCGCGCCATGTGAGATTCTCCCTGGCCGGGCATCGAACTCGTCAAACTCACGTCGCCGCTGCTGACAGCTCCACAGCGCAGCGCTTAACCGCTGCACCACCGGGGAGGCCCCCAACTTTTTTTTTAAAATACGTAGAAGAACCAGGTGAATAGGTTAGCTCCCTGGCCAAGTATTGAATTCAGGCCTTTGAGGTGGGCTTTGCAGTGGGCTTCACTGAGCTGCCACTCAGAAGCACTGAGACTTAAACCCTAGGCTACCAGGGAGGCCCACCATCCCCCAACTCGTTAAAGCTTTTCATTTGCAAGAAGAAGCTGCCATTGGCATTCTGCCATGTAGTTAGTTAATGTCTAAGCTAGAATGCACTCATTTGCTCTTTTAATAATCTTATATATATATTTACATATATATGTAAAATATATATTTAATTATAAAATATATATTAAATATATCTATTAAATACATTATTTTTACATCACAGTTCCTCTCAGGTGTAATTTTTTTTTAAATATTTTTATTTATTTTTGCAATCAAGCTGGGGTGCTGGTCAGAAGTGTGGGGCAGTGAGAGGATTCACTGGAGACAGAGTGGGGAGCAGAACAGGCAGATCGACGGAAATACACTGCGGAACTGCTGAGGGGAGCAGCGGGCGAGGTAGGAGAGGCCTGCGGCAAATCTTCCCAGCTGGGTGTCGAACTCGCGTCACTGCTGCTCACAGCTCCACAGCGCAGCGCTTAACAGCCACGCCACCAGGGAGGCCCCTCTCAGGTGTAATCTTAAGGATGTTGGTATATGATTATGCTTGTGGAACTTAATGGACATCAAATTGCTCAGAAGTTGTGCTTTTAATACATTTTCCCCAGTCAACCTTAACCTTTATTCACATTCTGCTGACAGGGCTATATGGAGCCTTTCTGCATTCTCCCCTGACTAATTCCCTCAGAATTGGTAGTGACTCTTCAGTGGCCAACAGTGATAACTCCCTTTCCCTTGGAAAACACCTTCCTTGTGGGTTCCTATGAGCTGGCTTCTAGCTGCCCACTCATGGGCAACTGTGACCTATTTGCTATCTGCAAATCACAGCAGAGCATTCCTTGACTACCTATGGAGTATAGCCCGTATCACGAGGCAGGCCCAGGAACGCTTAGGCCACTATTGACCTGATTACGTGACTATCTCCATGGTGGTTTTAGATGACTCTGCCTGTGATAACATCATACTTTGCTGACGCAAATGTCTCTTGATGTATAGTCACGATGTCCCCTTCCCTGTCCCTCATAAAACTTGGTCCCCCATCCCTATCCCAGCCTCGGGACCTTATTCCTCATACCATTGTCCATGATCAGCTTTTACTAGCCCGTGTGCTTTCAATAAATGGCACAAGAACTTCTGCTCAAGTAGAAAAGTCTTGCCATGCAAACCTGCTCCACCACTGCTGTGTCCCTCACCACGTTCCTGCCGCTAAGTGGCAACAAAGTTCCTGTCGCAACACTTCCTTACAAATCTCTCCCAGTCCTCCACAGAAACTGCTAGGACTGTTGACATTCCCTATGTCTGAGAGACAGGAAAGCACAGAAAAAGAACACATCTTCACAGGATGCAGTGCATGGACACTGCCCAAGACCCCCTCCCATGAAGGAAGTCAGGGACTCCTCAGCTGTGGGGAACCCCCTGACTGAAGTCACTCAGCCTCCCATATGTCTTGACTGCCTGCGGTGGGAGTATAAAGGACCTGCCACTTCGGCCCACCTCTGATGGGCCATTTTAGCTCCAGCGCTCCTGAGGGGCTGAGGCTGCTGAGAGGCCTGCATCCAACCAGCTTCTCCCTCTGCCCAGACCTGCTGCCTCCCACAGATGTTGACCCCAAATCAGTTCCTAATATCCACCCTGCACACTGAGCGCTGGGGAACCCAGTCTGTGACATACAATGCTATTACTTATTTGGCCAAAGGGAAGGCTGGCATCAGGGAATGCTGTTTCTTTGTCATCATCAGATGCTGGTCTGTTGTCACTAACAATTCTAACTAGACTCTCTGGTGAGGAGACCACACTGAGATGGAGTTAGATGAAGGACAAGCTAGTTGTGAAGGAGGAAACTCCTTAACAATAGTGTTAACTGCATGAAAATACCAGATATTTCATTATATTACTTGACTGAACCCTCACAAAAATTCTATAACATAGATGTTATCATTTTGTAAATAAGGAAATGGACTTAGAAATGACATATAGATAAATTCAAAGCCAAAAGGGACCTAAAACTCCAGTTATCTGACTCCAGACCCCTAAAATCTATCATTGTCATCCGTGCCCAAGAGCCTTTCCCCAGCCCCTCCCTCTTCCATGCTGCCCCGCTGTATTCAATGTTAACTAACTTAAATAATGCTTTATATGCAAAAATCTTGAGGACAGGGCCTTGGCCAAGAAAGCTATTGCTCTCAAATCAGGCTGTATTCTACTGTACTAGATAAAGTTTTTTTCATGGTTTAAGACTGTCTCTAATTACAGAGTTTAAATAAACCTTCCTGTGTAACATGGAGGTCTAATCTGGTTCAATCCTTTAAAACACGCCAAATAGTCCTGTTATAAGTGAAACCATTTGATATTTTTCTCTTTCTTTCTGGCTTATTTCACTGAGTATGATCCCCTCTAATTCCATCCATGTCGCTGCAAATTGCATGTGTTTATCTTCTTTCCATGCTGAATAGTACTCCATTGTGTATATGTACCACATCTTCCGGGTGGGAAAGAGACAATCAGTGGGGGGGAGGGGAGGAGGGAGGTGGAGGGAGGGAAGGAAAAGGGCACAAAATGGAATAGAAAAGAACACAAGGGACCATGGAGATGGATCACGGGTGAATTGGTGGTGGGCTACCCAAGGGGAATACAAAATGTAAAAGACATAAATAA
>PVIJ01016269.1:0-33295 GCA_004024925.1 Scalopus aquaticus
AAAAAAAAAAAAAAAGAATTCACTAAATGCCAGGAGATGGTCTGTCAAGCAAACTTGATTCTCTTCTAGATATTTGTTAGCAATTAGACCAAGAGAGTTTCAGTAAAAGCAATAAGAGCTTTGTCAAAAGGTTGCACAGTGTAAGGAAATGATTAAGAAGTAGAGGTGAGCCTACGACCTAGTGGTAAAAATGAAAATGATTAATTCTAGGAACTCTGACAGTTTATTTGTAGAATCATGTGTTTCAATGGTTTGCCTACTCTTGGGGGTGGAAGGTCCCCGAACTCTCCTACCTTCCCCTCAATTTCTACCTCTGTCAGGCCTCATGACTGCACCAGAAGTGCCAAGCCTAGATCTCTCTTTAAACTTTTCTTTGGCATGAAAATTAAACTTTGTTTCTAAGAGCAACCAGATGACCAACACTATCAACCAACATCATCCATGTGACTATAAAGCAAACTTAACTTTCAGAGAGGACCCAGCAAATGATAGCTCTCTTGTTGCCCACACGCACACACACACAATTGCTTTAGGCTTGATATGAGGACAATCCAAAGTTCAGTGGAACATTCATTTCTATAAGACTTACCCAACTTTCACTAGGTTTTACTTACCTACAACAAAGTAACCCCTGCTCTCTCTTCTATCACAAAGAATGTAATAAATAAGACACTTAAATTTACCTTTATCTTCTGCCAAGTCTCACAACTGAGGTCTGCCATGAGGATGGACTATGCTGGTGCCCAAGCAGCAGTGTAGGTGGAATCAAGAAGTAAGTAGCAACATTCTCATCATACGTTGATGATAAGGAGATAAAGCATCCAACCAACTTTTTTATACTCCCCAGGTTTTATAAAGCACTGACTGCAGGCTCTTAGTGTAAATAATAAGGAGGCCCTCAGTCTCTCTTACTACCTATTTCTCTTCAGGCAAGAGGCTAACAAAAAGAGTTGGAGTACAGTTCAGCCACAAAATTAATCATACCCTCACACTGGTTACTAATGCACTGTTTTATTAATCATAAGGGATAGTTGTGGCTGGTAAAGAGTACAAGAAGCCTGTTTAAAGATTCATTACTGCCAACATTGTGCATTTCATTCAATAGTCCAGAAGCCAAACTCCATTCCATAATCATGCATGTCCTAAAGAATCAGGAAGCTCCCAGAGAAAAGAGTAAACTCAACATTCTGTCTGTGGCTAAGAATGAGGTGAAGACAATTGTAGCTGAAATCCTCCCCAATTCCAGGTGATGGCAGCGCAGCTTTAGTTCAGGAAGCTCAGGCTCACCTTTTCACGCTGTGCCTTGGAGCAGTTCAGCAATTACAAATGACCAGGATGTAAGGGGAAATGGAAAGTCACAGGGCTGAGTACCAAGTCAGGCTAAAATAGACGCAAGGTTGTAGCAGAGGTTCCTTCAGGCTGGTCCCTGCTCTCATCCAGACACAATGCTGCGAAGACCCTGACTTGAGTACTCCGACTGGCCATTTCACAATGACGTCTGTACCATGTTTGCATGTCACTCATGAAGACCAGAGATGGATTTGGTCTTCTCTTTTGAACATCTGCTTCAATAAAGATGAGATTGGAAAGTTGGGGAAGGAGAGACAAGGGAAAGAAACACAGGGGAAACCCCTCTTTTGGCTGGGATCCATTTCTCCATCCTTAGTTGTCAGTCTGGCCTTGAACTACTCAGAGAGAGGTAAAGTTGAGCCTGCAGAAGAGCTGGATGCTATCTTCTTTTCTTCTTTACCACCCAAATCCTCCTTGGAAAAGATGTGCTACTTCAACATGACTGCAAAGTGGAGCCATCTCACAGCAGGGATGGATACCAGCTTCTTGGAAATCGACCTCATAACTTATTTTTTCCAACATTTATTTATTGATTTATTTATTTATGCATACAAGAGCTGGGGTGTAGTCCAGAGGTGTGGGGGTGGTGGTGAGAGGATTCACCAGAGACAGAGGGGGGAGCAGAACAGGTGCATCTACTGAAATACACTGCTGAGGGGAGCAGCAGGCCAGACAGGAGAGGTCTGCTGCACCATGTGGGAAGCTCCCTGGCCTGGGATGGAACTTGTGCTGCATTGGCTGTGGATACCTTCATAGTGCTGAGACTTAACCCCTTGTACCACCAGGGAGGCCCCTCATACCTTAATTTAACATCTCAGTAGTGACGAAGGTCTAAAAAAAAAGGGAGGGGGAGATGTACAGAAAGCGGGCAGAGGCAAAATTGACATAGGAAGTATTCAGGATCAACCCCAATCTCTTCAGTATCATAGAAGAATAACAACAATCTCCTCATATTTTTATATTCCTAGAAAACTCTATAAAGCACTTTCACATATACTTTTGCATCTGAGACTCCCAACAACATGACAATGTAAGTTGTAGAATAATATTTTACAAATGAAGAAACTGAAGCTAAGATAAGGGACTTACCAAGGTCACTTAGCAAGGAAATAAACAGAAATTAAGATTCAAACTCTAAATTGAGTTCTCTTACTACACTACCTGTGGTTCACAATCACATGACTATATGGACCCATTTCCAGATCAAAATATTTCAGACTCCCACAATAAAAGGATATACTTTTAATAGTCACGGCTTTAATAAAATGACTCATGACAAGAAGACACTCAATTCAATAATGCTTTAAAATGAATTTAGTTTATTCAACAACCTCATTATTCACTTTAAAATATTCATTAATCATTTTTTTAGTATGTAGATAATTCATGGAGTGTGTGTGTGTGTGTGTGTGTGTGTGTGTGTGTGTGTATTCTCAGACCTTGCATAATGGCTGGAACCACTTCACTAAATCACCAAGGTGGGAGAAGTTAATCTTTACTCTGACCACTAAACAATTTAATGCAGTGATTAAATACTTGAGCTCCAGAGTCAGACTTTCTGGTGTCACAATAGCATCTACAAAGATACAGATACCTGGTTCAGATACTAGCAGGACTACCTTGGGCCAGTTACTCAAAATCTTTCTGTGTCTCAGTTTTCACTTCTTTAAATTTGGATAATAATAGTACCTAGCTCACAAATTTGTTGTGGAAATGAAATGAGATTATGCACATAAGAATACTTATCACAAAGTCTGACACAGAAAGTACTCAGAATGTCGGATATTCTCTGCCGCTAACCACATGTATTATCTTTAACAGTTCATTGAAATTCTCTGTTTATTTCATTGTAAAAATGGAAAATGGTTAGCTGGCTTAAAGTAACAAAGGGAAGGTGGCTGACCGTGGCACTTGTGGACCCTCCCGACTCTAAGATATATGTTACTTAGATCATCACCAGCTCTTTTCCACAACAGGCCTTCTATTAGCTTACAGGGTCCATAGCAAGAAAATCCAGAAGCAGAAAAACCTATAAAAAACACCAATCATTCAGAACAACAGCCAAAACAATATACCTAATCAGGTATGACCTCATCTTAACTTGATTAAATGTACAAGGACCCTATTTCTAAAGAAGGTCATATTCACAGGTTCTAGGTGGACATGAATTGGGGGGAAGGAGCATTCTTCAACCCGCTACTCGTGAGAATGTCGTTTAATCTGCCCACACCACAGTTTCCTCATTAGCGAATTGGTGATCAGTAAATTGGGGAGAAAAGTGGGGCGAGGTATTTTCATGATTATAGCAATTTCAAATTTTCCAGGGCCTGTGATTTTTATGGTCTCCAAGTACTGTGTAATTATAAGGGCTGGAGACAGCGAAAGAATTCACAAAAGAATTTCAGAAACGTGTATGTTTGCGGTCTGTTTTCCAAGCAGATCAGCTCAAAGCATGAACTGACCACAAAGTGCCAAACCTCACACTGTGTCAATACTAAGGTAAACACGATGACAGTGGGGACCAGGTCTTTTATGCATTTTGAACAAGTAACACCTTGCACTGTGGGTGCTTAATAAATGTTCATCATCATCATTATCATAATCATATCATAGGTTCCCAGCAGAGATGGATAGTGCTCATTACGGCTATGTTTTGAGATAGTCTCAGTAGGGGAAACCAGAGAGGAGGAATATGTTCTCCACACGACATCAAATGTCCAATATAGCCAGGTTTGTCTCTGGACAAGCATCTCTGGGATTTTTATATTAGCGTCCTGTTAAAACTCAAATCTCTCACCTATTCCCTCATTATTAAAACACCCTAAAACACAAATGCCATAAATCCTAAAGATACTGATTTCCCCTAATTTGTCTTTACTGGGAGAATGAGTCTAGATAGAGAGGGGCTCTCACTGGGAGGCATTTATGTGTTCTGGAAAAACACAGTATTCTAGAGTGCAAAAAAGCCAAACCCCATGCATGGATCTGCTACTTACTCTCTGTGCAACCCTGGCATTTTCGTTTCCTAGGGCTACTGTAACAAATTACCACATACTGGGAAACTTAAAACCAAAGAAATTTATTCTTTTACAGTTGAGGAGGCTAGAAATCTGAAATCAAGGTGTCAGCGGAGCCTGCGCCCTCTGAAGGCTCTAGGGACGAATCTGTTCCATGCTTCTCTTTTTCTGGTGGTTGTTGATTGAGTTCCTCGACTTACAGCTCCCTCCCATTACTCTCTGCTTTAACCAGCACATGACTCTCTTCCCTAGTGTCTTTGTCTGTGTCTCCAAACCTCTTGTCTCCTTATAAGGATGCCAGCTCGAGGGCCCAGCCCTAATCCAGTAGGACTGCATCTAAACTTGATTACATTTGCAAAACTCCCTTCTGAAATAAGGTCACAATCACAGGTTCCAGGTGAAATGAGTTTGGTTGGAAACTACTCAACCCACCACCCCAGGGAATGTCACATTTGTGATTTCAGAGCTGTTTGGGAGGATAGAGAAGTAGTTAGTTTCCCCATTCTAAAATACAAGCCAAATTCACTAGTACTATTTGCCGTGGGTTGCTTGCTGCAGAAGAGTTATAAGGAAGCAAAACATCACATGCTACGAAACCACCAACTGGGTTTCTATAAGCTAATCCAACATATACATTGTGTTATTTAATAGAAATGATAGATGTTTCAGCGGTAATCACTTTTGAAAAATAAAATGTACTATCCTTTAGATAGAAATAACTCTAGCAAGCCACGATCAGTCAAACACAGACCTTGAAGTGTTTTACCAGAGAAAGAACTCTTCCAGAGACTCTCCCTCGGTCCCCAGAGCAGAGGCCAGGGGCGAGGAGATCAGTCTCTGGTTACTTCAAGTATCTCCCTATGTACTCAAGACTCCTTTAGCACCTGAATACGCAGCATAGTGAGCCCTGTTCAATTTCTCCCAATCCTACATAGGTAGAAATATACCAATAAATTTATCTTTATTTTGGGTTAGTCAACAATGAGCTTTGCAGTTAAGTTGAATAAATCGAATGTTCTTGGTTTATAGCTCCTTCTACTGGAGGGTTTATAATCTATCCACTTGGTTCAGTGAAGCTGGTTGTCAGAATTCCATGTATTCATTTGGGGAAAGGTGTACCTCCCATTAGCAATAATTTTGCCTCCACTAAAATAAAAAAAAAAAGGCAACACAGAGAACAAATCAAGGAATATCCCTTTGGGCTAATCCTTGAGTAGTTTCCCTTGGGCCCTCTGTGTACTTAATGATGGATTGTTCTGCCACACTACAGGACTGAGGAAATCCATCCTCTCTTTCAGTCCAAACCACCTACACTTCAGTAATAGCTTTGCTCAAAGAAAAGGGAGAGCTGTTTCATATGAAAATTGGCCAGTCAAGTAAACATTCTGGTAGACTTTCCCTCAAACAACGGCTGGGGTGTCAAGCCATGCCTTCAAGGAAAGATGTGAATTTGAAGATGGGGGGCTGGGGTGGGTGCCAGAATCATCCTCTTCTTTTCTTAACCAGATTAATTTTTCTATTGAAGCATTAAAAGAGAACCAGTCACCTCAGACAATTTGGGCCTGTCAATGCAACTGGGATTTCTTTGATACTTTCCAGAAGAGAAATACAGCCAATTTGAGTGATGACATAGGCTCACTGGGGTCATACTGAAGCACCCTGCAAGGAGATATTTGTTTGGAAGCCCCTCTAAAATGGGTTGAGGAAGGAGGTTGTGCACTTTGGAGTATGGGATCTCTGTATATAGACTTCAAGTGGTCTCTCTGCAGTAGTAGCCTCTCTCCCTTGATTCTATTAGGGTCTGCCTGGAGTCATTGCCAGATAATCTACATTTACAAAAATAAATTTTAATATTATCTTTGCTATTTAGAAAGCAGGATAGTCATTTTGTCAAAACCCGAAGATTATCGGACTTTCTACACTCATTTTACAGTTTAGTATATTTTCACTTTAAAACGCCATATAGGAGAATCATAAACTTTTCAGCACTTAGGATTTCTAGGTGTTAATCTGGCCAGAACTGAAGCACATGATCAAGAAATTGCTCGCCACATTAACAAGGGGAATGCTGTTAACAGATACCTGAGGAAAGGAGATAAGGCTCAGAATCTGTGGGTCTGTGTTGAGAGAGTCTTTCTGCCAACGAAGGTCCTTACCCATAGATGCTACCAGAAGCTTCCCATCTGTCTGCAGCAGGTTAGCTGGGAGACTGAGGTGAAACTCTAGTCTCCAGAGAGCATATGCTAGTGGGTGACCTCTATTTACTAGGTCCTACCTAGCAGGTCATGTGGAGAGGCTGGATGGGAACTCCAGACTGCAGGAGTTCTGAGATGGTCCAGCGCTCCAGAGCTGCCAAGCAGGCATCTGCTTCCAGCATTGAGATTAGGAGAGAAACCAAGCAAACAAGCCTTCCCATCAAATAGTATTTAACCTCCTATTGCTGGGAGTTGAAATTTCTTGATCAGAGGGGCAATGGAAAAAGTACCGGAGCAGTAAGGCGTGAGTTCTAAACAGGATAATGCCAAAGAGGTTAAAGTTCCCCTCTGAAACCAGCCAGTATGAATGCACTCAACCTCAAAGTGTGATTAGGGGTCACTCATTTCAGCAGCTCAATCATGGAAATGAAGCTCATTGAAATTCTGCGTGCCTCCTTAAACAGCGACTTCAATCTTCATCCCAGGTTCTTGCCTGGGTCTCTATTAAACAAGTATGAAAATCCAGTTCATGATTTCACTTCTACTGTCGTGGGCTGAAACATTAACTCAAAAATTTGGCAGAGCCAGACAACTAGATCCCTGCTCCCGTCAGTGCATTCACTTGAAATAATTTAGTAGCAGGGGCTTTTACCTCCGGGGAGCATAGGTAAATCCTAGATTAGCAGTCCCTGTCATTCCTAAATGGACTGAACATCTCCTGCGGCTGGGCCTTCATTAACAAACTCTGAATAAACTGAAGAAGGAATAAACAAGCCTCTTGCCGTGCACACTCTACTCACAATCTCCTCCTTCACTTTCCCCGGCTCTGACTGTTTCTCTTGCCTCCTTCTATTATCTCTTCATGCTGGGTTCTTTGAATGGTATTTTCCTCTGTGGCTTTTTACTCCAATACTACCTCGACTTCTTTTAGCGCTTCTCTCTTCAATTCCTCTTTCTTTGTGTCCCAACTGCCCATCATCTCCCACAGATTACTCTTTGTTTCCTCTATCTATAGAGACAAGTTGTGCTAAAAAATAGAGCTCTCCCAATCCCTACCTTTTACTCTTCCCTCCCAAGATGAACAAAGCTAAACAACCACCCATGCCATTATAGACAAAATGAGACCAAGCCATGAGTGATTAACAATACGATATCCTGATTCAAAGGACTACACAGCTCCATTTCAAAAATGACAATTAAGAAGGAAGTGACATGGGCTGGTGGGTAAGAAGGAACCCTGAGTTTGATGCTGGTTCAGTGACCTTGACAATCGCATGATACTTTGCTACACTTCTGTGTTACCATCTACTAAAAACAAAACGATGACCAAAAACAAACAAACAAACAAAAAGACATAATTTAATTGAAGTGCCAGCTACCTGTTCATTTTTGGGGAGACTCATAAATCAGTTGCATAAAAGGAAAATTCTACATAACACATGCAAAGAACCCTATAAATCCCTCTCTGCCAAGTTGTACCCCCATGAATCTGTCCATCCCCTCTCACTTCATCCTCTCTTCGTGAAACATAATCTCAGTTAAAAATGGAAGAGAGGAGAATACAGGGGACCATGGAGGTGGATCACGGGTGAATTGGTGGTGGGCTGCCCAAGGGGAATACAAAATGTAAAAGACATAAATTTTAAAAAAAACAAGAAAAAAAATTTCAATCGATGTGTTGATAATGTCCAGGTCTGGATCTGTGACCCTCACCTCTCCACTGAGCCATGGACTTATGTATCCAATTGTATGCTTACTGGGCAGACTTGGATGTCCCACAGACATTTCCCATTTCATTGACCCCAAATCCCCTCTTCTCTGATTCTCTAATCCCTAAAGAGAACAATTATCCATCCAATTATCATAGTCAAAAACAGAGGTCAGCATCTCCCTTGTTCCCATCTCCACCCGTTCTTCCTCTGTAGCAAAAGCATTCATTAGTGCCTTCCTCTCCATCCCCATTGCCACCGCTGTAGTCTTGGAGATTATCAATCTCTGTTTGCATTGCTGCAACAGTCCCCTAACCAGCTGTGAAGCCTCACCTTTTTTTGGTCTTCCATGCACTCGTCAGTGTGCTTTTCCCCACCACAACCATTCCACTTCTTCCCACTGCCATTGAGTGCCCATGCAGGCGCTAAGCCAGCATCCCTACATACAAATGCATTTCTTGTCCTATGTACATATTCACTTCCTGTCCCAGCAACAAACTTTTAAGGTATGTACTATCATTAGCACCATTTACAGAGGAGGAAACTAAGGCTCAAAGTTGTTTTTTCAAAAAAAACTCTTTCTTTAAATTCAACTGTGTATCTACCAGACTCCAAAGCCCACATCTTTCCCATCACACTACACTTCCTCCCTTTTTCAATGATTACATCTTGAGATTCTTCCTTAGACTTCTTTGGTCCCTCTCTACCTCCTAAACTGTGCTTTTAGGCTAGGCAGCATATCATTCCGGGTTACTATAATATCCCAAATATTAAGCACGGTGCCTAGCGCCTAGCAGCTTCCTAATATGCAATCACTGAATGAAAATAATGACTGATCGAAATCCACAAGGAATATTCTCCACACATTCACATGTCTCAATTTTTCCATTGAGTGCCCATGCGGGCACTAAGCCCCATCCTCACTAAACATGACTTCCATGTTGGGCCCGATATTAAGCCTGATTTGAACCTGGGGAGAATATGTAAGACTAATTCTGCTGACTCTCCACTTCCTTGGGGATGGCCCAAGATACTTTTCAACCTGCTGGATTTTCACGCCTAGTAAAACCTTTTCTCACCCCCTGCACAGCCAGGAATGTGGTTGAGATGGCATGAATCCCAGCTACCAATAAGATGCAAGGGCATGTGAGGATGATTTGTTTCTACACCCTCCAGCTTAAGAGGGCACAGTCCTGTGCCCTTCTGAGCTGGTCAGAGAAATCAGACTAACCAAATATTATATGTAGTTGACCAATCGAGTTTGGCCAGGGGCCACCCATTTTGTTTAATGATGCAGCACGTGCTCTTGGCACTTGAACTCTAATAAGGACTGTACAGGCACTTGGCAGCCAACATTGTATCGAGAGGTTTTGACAACTAGAAAGCAAACAAAAGGACAATTTAAATGTAACATCACATCCACTCAGGCTGTCACTCAAGTGCCTACCAGTGATCTGACACCAAATCAATAGTATTATGGTTCATTGGACTCAGATCAATGGCTTCACAAAGTTTCAGAGCAGCAGCAGCAGCACAATAGCAAACTTCATGTCTCCTGTCTATTATTACAAAGGAGGTAATCACTGTCTGGCTTCTCTCAGTGCCAAAGCCTCAGCACACTACTGCCTGAAGACTCTAGGACTCTAATTGAGATGACTGGGTATGGCGTGCTATTTTCTCCCCAGTCCACTTCTTCCTCTGTCCTGCTTTCTCTTGCTACACTCTCCTGGAAAAAAAGCAAAAACAAAAACAAAACAAAAAAACAGGACAAAACAAAACAAAAACAAAAACAGAAGCTCGTTTGCTAAGGATTTCCTCTACCTCCACACTAGAGTCAGAGAGCGTCCATCTTACACTCTGTGAAGAGCCATCACAAGAATCCAGGAAAGGGACCACTTTTGAAGCTAGCTCAAGCTTGGAGGGTTTCAAATGCCTCTTGGTCTCTTTATGGCAGTGTATTCAAGTTCACTTGACCTTGTGACCCAGGGAGAGGCTTATCTAGTTAACCAGTAGAGAACCCTGTCCCAAATTGGAACTTCCTACTCTTTTCTATTCTCCCCAAAAGCTAACACTTGGGAGTATCAACTTTTCAGAAGTTTCGAGAGTAATTTAATCATTTTGGCATCTTAATAAAGATTTTGCAAATATAAATCCCTCCTGATGAGGTTAAATTAAACTTTAAAATTAAAACTGGGTCCTGGGCATGGCATCTCCATTGGCCCCAGTCACTGGCAATATTTCCTGTGCCACGGCAGCCCCCATCAGCGCCATCAACACCCCGACCACCTGCAGAGAACACGATGGGCCCAGCACTTGCTAACCCAACTCACAATAAACTTTGCTTGATGTCTAACCTCTCAGTCTCTGTGGATTCTTCCACCACCCACACTGAGCTCACTTAGATGCCTGTCCACCACATCACCTCCCAAAATTAAATGAATAGAAAGTGCAATTTCCAAATGTGCCCCAGTACCCTGAAATGGGGTACTACAGGAGCCTGGGGAGGTTGAAAAGTTTCTTATCTCAAGAACAGAGCAGCGGGGCCTCCCTGGTGGCTCAATGGGTTAAGCGCAGCACTATGAAGCTATCCAGAGCCACTGCAGCATGAGTTCAAAACCTGGCCAGGGAGCATCCCACATGGCGCAGCAGACCTCTCCTGTCTCCCCGCTGCTCCCCTCAGCAGTAGATTTCAGTCAATCTGCCTGTTCTGCTCCCCACTCTGTCTCTGGTGAACCCTCTCACCACCCCACACCTCTGGTCTACACCCCAGCTTGTATGCATAAATAAACAAATCTTAAAAAAAAAAAAGAACTGAGCAGCATTAGACTGGTGGATCAGACAGGGGGTACATCGATTTCAGGGCTCAAATGAATTTTTCCCCCGTGCCAGGGCACCTATTGCACTCACCAATCTAGCCAAAAGCTTGCACATCAATGAGATGTGGATGAATTATTGAAAAGCTTCTGTATAAAATGCTGCACTCTGCCATTTCCTACAAATCAAATTATTGAGAGAGATATTTGATTGTAAACATATTTAGAAAATGATTTCATTGTCGTTAAGTTGGTTTTGCTTGCTCCCCCACCCCTTAAATTTCGTTTGCATTAAAGTGCTACAAAGTTAAAAAGGTCACACACGCATACACACCCTCCCAGCTGGAGCTCACACATTAGCCATAGAAGTAAATAAATTCAATCAGCAAAAAAAAAAAAAGAAAGAAAAAGAAAACCTATTATAAACAATAGAAAACCCTTTAAATCATGCCTAACATCTTTAAATCAGAACCACCCCCTCCCCACCCAGGCCACTAACATGGAGTTGTCTTGACAACAAATGGCGTTTTTTTTTTTTTTTTTAGATGGAGGGTCCCAAATTCTATTTATAGTTCTCAAGCCACATACCTAATGGGTTTAGCCAGGTTCCACTGTTAGTTAAAGAAAAATCTTAATGTCAATCACAATACACTTTCAGGGTCTACCTTCTCTGAAGGTGGCAAGTGGTCCCTCCCTTCTCTCCATCCCTTCCTCATCCCTCCCTTGTAGGTTGCACCCACAATCACAAAAGCCCAACAAAGAACAGATTCTGTTTCTCATTGCCTTGGGCAAAACAGTCCTTGGGGAAATAGACATCAGATGACCCAAAGGCCAAATTGCTTCTGTTGAGAGACTTGCTTAATGGCATTCAACTAGAATGCCATTGCCCAAGGGAGCCTCTAAGCAATGCCTTTGGCTCTAAACACTTGAAAAACAACAACAACAACAAAATGAATGCTGTATGGACTTCCTTGCGATGACATATGGAAACAGGGAGAAAATCTAGTGGCAAGGGTGAAGGATGCATTAATTCAATATTCATTCATTATTTTCAACAATTTAGTATTGGGTGCCTGCTCTAGGCTAGCTATTAAATTTAAATCACAATCTGAAGTCCCATCATCAAATTTCCAGAGCTCTCAGACTCAGTCTCCCTTTCAAAAATGATAGGTGTGAGTCAATGAAGTGCCATGGAATTCAATCTATTAAGAATGAGCATCTAGACAGCGTAAACTGGTGACTTATTCAATATTAATTCATTGCTCACTTTGTACAAAGACTTAAACTAAGCACAGTGACCAGTAGGAATGGGACCGAGTGAGAACACAAAGGAAAGGGACAGCATGGTTTCTCCTGGCAGGTTGGTTAAAATGACAGTGGGGGCACAAGGAACAACCCGAAAGAGTCCAGTATTAATTTATTGGACTGTTTAGCTACAACGGAACAGGTCATTTGGTGTTTTAAATTCATTTATTCATTCACTCATTCAATATTATTTGAACATGTATACATTCAGCATAATGCTATGCAACCTAAGAATATAGAAATAATGGCTTACATAGTAAATAGCAATTGAGCAACAAGCTATCAAGCAGATAAAGGGAAAGATGTCATTTAAGATCTACTATATACCAGGTTCTAAGCTAAGTGCTTTTACAGGTAGGTTTTGCATCAAATGCTCACAAAACCACTGTAACTCAAATGATCTGGTGTGCAATAATGTATGGATGCTGTTTTAGGTCCAGGAAAGAATACCATCTGTTACAGGGCAGCCCCAATATAAACTGCGGTGCCTGTCTGTGGGTTCTCACCCATGCGCTTAAAAGGAACTTATAAGACTCAACTGCAGACACACACAATAAAATTAATAAAAAAGGGTTTATTTACAAAAAAGGGAAGGGAAAAAGATAAAGAATAAATTGGTGAATGCGTCCTACCATCTCAATGGCGCACTCCAAAAAACCAGCGCTCTACAACAACGAGCAATTGCCCCCCAAAGCTCACATGTCTGGTTTTTAAATACCAAAAACCATTGCTTAACTCCACCCTCAGTCCTCAGCATCCTTCCTTCGGTGATGATAGCATTCTGGGATTCGTAGTCCTAGGCGTCTTGGATCTCTGGCTTGAGGTGTGGGTGGGGTCCTGGGACACTCCCCTTTCCTGAGGACCACCCTCTTACACATCCAATAGCTAACATACATGAGTGGAGGAAACAGCTCCCTGAGAAGTATGGTTTCAGGAAACATTATCATTTTACCATTATTTATTTTTAAAATTGTGCTATTATTTCTTTGTAGCTATAAATAATAAGTGGGACCACTTGCTAATGTGCCAAATACTCTTAGTGGTGGCTTTCTATACATTATCCTTTTCATTCTGCACAACAACAATAACTATGAAGTATTGTTACCCTTAGTTTACAAAGAAGGAAACTGAGGCACAGGGGATAAAATAAGTCACTCCAAACTCCATGCTAGAAGGGGTAGAATTAGGCCTGGGATTCTCATCTGGCTGTTCCAAGGTTCTTTCCATTATGATCACTTAAATTGAGGTTTTCCATTGTGGGGGTGGGGTGGGAGGAGGTGAGACACACCCAACAAACATGTGAAATATATGATTGTGGACAGGTCAGCTAGCCCCTGAGCTTCCTCATAAAAAATGGGGACAATAATAATACCTAAATGTCAAATTTGAAGGTTCACTGTGATAATCAAGTCAAATGTGCAGGAAACCTGTTTGTACAACAGTCTGCAATTTGCAAAGTGAATATCAGAAGGAATGTATGCAGTGATCACTGTAAGGTTCAACTATTCCAACAACCAGATACCTAGCAGCCTTTTCAATGTGTTTTTCTTCATTAACCCTTGAAACAGTAAGACCCCATGCCCTAACCAAAATTAGGAAGCTTGCGCTATGGAAAGCTGTGGGGAAGTTGCTTAAAACACTAGAACTGAATCTGTCATATGATCTACCCAAAGAGCACAAAAACACTTATTTGAAAGGAAATCTTCATTCTTATGTCTATAGCAGCACTATTTACAATAGCCAAGATATAGAAACAAGCTCATTGCCCCAAAACAAATGAATGGCTCAAGAAGATGTGTATAAATACACAATGGGATACTACTCGGTGATAAAAAAGAAAATTTCATGCCATTTGCAGCAACATGGATGGAGCTGGAAGGGCTTATGCTAAGTGAAATAAATCAGAAGGAAAAAGAGAAATATCGGATGGTTTCACTTACATGTAGAATATAGGGAAATCAAACAAAGGGTCAGGCAAAAACAAACCTTGAAAACTGACCACAGATCTGAGGTATCCAGGAGACGGAGGGTTAAAAGTGAGGGGAGAGAGTAAAAACAGGGGTGTGTGTAGGGGAAGAGTCCATTGGACTATGGTGATGGACTGTGGGTGCTTTGGTGGTGGGAGAACTACAGTGACCACACCTGAGGGGAGAAATCACGTACTGTCCAAAATTTAACAACGATGTAAGAAAAAGGAACTTCATTTTAAAATAGACTAACTTAAAATAAAAACAAAGAAAAACCTTGACCAAATTCAGCTGGGCTCTACATTTAAAAATCCATGGAGAGAGGGCCTCCCTGGTGGTGCAGCAGTTAAGCTCTGCGCTGTGGAGCTGTGGCAGTGGCAATGCGAGTTCGACACCCGGCCGAGGAGACTCCCACATGGCGTGGCAGACCTCTCCTGACTCACCCGCTGCTCCCCTCAGCAGTGTGTTTCTGTCCATCTGCCTGTTCTGCTCCCCACTCTGTTTCTGGTGAACCCTCTCGCCGCCCCATGCCTCTGGCCTGTACCCCAGCTTAAATAAATAAATCTTTTTAAAAAATCCATTGAGAGAGGAGAGAGTAAAAGAACACAGAGGCAACAGAATAGTTTAGAAACAGCCAATGCTGAATGCTTGTGTGGCACTTCCATGGGATATAATGAGATATTATTCACCTTAGAATGAAAGCCATAGGTTTACAGAACACGTGCTCTAATTAATATCCAAATGCAATTTACTGAGATCAGGGACCTTGAAGCTTATCAAAGTGCCCATAATAATGCCTGACATATAGTAAATACTCAATAAATATTTGAATGAGTATCTGGCAAGGTTTAATTTTTTTCTTTTAATAAAAAAATAGAAAGATTGGGGTCTTAACAGTTGTTGTTCCCTGTGCCTGAGATGCTCTATCCCCAGCCTCTCACATCTGTGATAATAACCACAAAGACCCCTCGTTTCATTGATTTATTGTTTCATGACACTTACTGCTACCTGAAATGATATCATTTATCTCCTTATTTTCTTTTCTTTTCTGTGTCCATGGACTGGAAGATATTTTTCCTGAGAGCAACAATGTATCTTTGTTCATTCCTATATCCTCAGTTCCTTCAACAGAGCCAGGCACATAGAAGATGCTTATTAATACCCGGGTAATAAATATAATAAAAATTCACAGCAATGAAACAAAAGGCATGACAAGACTTATACAGTGGGTTCCAGCATAAGAGCTAGAAACTCAAAAGACGGAGTAATGACTTGAGCTAAGATAGAACAGTAAAATATCAGATGGCCTCGCATTTGAGTGCCTCCCCCAATGAATGAGGAGCATTTGAATGAAGGAAGGGAAGCCAGAAAGGAAGGATAAGAATGAGCAAATGGTGAATGTAGGCGTGAATATGCCTCATCACAGAAACAGCCGAGAGCTCAGTCTGGTGGAAATGGTGCAATCACAGAAGTTGAAAATATACAAAGGTAAATTGGGGGCAGATAATCCAGATTCTTGAGTAGCAGGTTAAGAAGCTTGGCATTTAATGAGACTTTTCCTTGGAAAAGCAATGAAAATGATTTTCTAAAAAAGAAAGTGAAATAAGGATTAGAAGGGAAACACGATGGTTTTGATTTATAATTATCATCACAGTCATGGCAGGTTCTAAGGGAGAGCATTTCAAGCAACAGGAACAGCAAATGTTAAAGCCTCAAGCTTCCTTTTCTTGCATGGAATATGGTGTTCATTAACGGCAAACTGTTTGTAAGGAAAAATATATGGAGAAGGCTTGTCAGGTACCAATGCAAGTCATAGGGTAAATTATAACACTTACACAGTTGAGTGTTTATAATGACAGTCACTTTTCTGTGGTAGACAAGGAACTGCAAGAGGGTGGTCCTCAGGAAAGGGGAGTGTCCCAGGACCCCACCCACACCTCAAGCCAGAGAGAGCCAAGACGCCTAGGACTACGAATCCCAGAATGCCATCATCACCGAAGGAAGGATGCTGAGGACTGAGGGTGGAGTTAAGCAATGGTTTTGGGGATTTAAATACCTGACCTGTGAGCTCGGGGTTGGGGGGGTGCTATTGGTCCGTGGTGTGGATTGACAAGGGTTTTCCTGAGTAGGCAAGAAGAGTCCAGCTCAGAGAAACTGGTAGGACGTTTTTACCAATTTATTTCTTTATCTTTTCTTTTCTCTTTTTGTAAATAAATCTTTTTATTAATTTTATTATGTATGCCTGCATTTGAGTTTTTAAGTCTCTTTTAAGCGCACAGGTGAGAATCCAGACAGGCACCCCGCGGGGTTACCCTGTAACAGAACTATGCCAACAAATTTCCCCTCCAAACAAGGTTTTGCTGCCGGACCACAGGGGGTGTGCACAGTACACAGCCTCATGGTCACTTTTCTCAGGGGCTACCTCAGCTGCAGGGAGACACCTACCTGTCACCCCCTTCCGGAGGCAGCTGTATTCAGTGAGTGACTAAGCTGGTTATAAAGGCCAGACCAATTGAGGCTACCAAGAAGCCCTGGAACCCTCAGATAAGCAATGCTTTCTCCTTAGTTCAGGGCTAACCAAAGCTCTATCTACGTTGCATTGTAATTACATGAAGTCTAATTTGACTTCTTCCCATTCTTAATTCAGCTCCCCCCTTCCTTTCCCAGTTGTTGATCCCTAATAAACACCTCGCACCCCAAACTCTGTTTCCAATTGCTGTACTATATAACAAACTCCTTTACTATCAAAGCAACCATACAAGGTAAGGATTAGTATCTTCATTGCACAAATGAGAAAACTGAGGCCTAGCAAGGATAGGTGAATTACTCATGTTTACATACCTAGCAAAAGCCACACCTAGGAAAATCAGTTCTTGGTAGGAAAATCGTTCCCCACATGCACCATTCCCTTCCCTACCTACCTCCATGCATATTTGATTACAAATATCATGTTGTCACTGGCCAAGACTCCTAACCCAAAATCACCTCTGTAAGATACACAAGATCCAGAGAATGAATGCCACTGTTACTTTCTCAGAGTTACAAGTCAAATGTGCTCGCCTGAAGTAACTCTTCCATTTTGATTTAGGCTGTCTCCCCAGCAAACCAAGCTCCAAGAACAATGGCTAAATCCATCCTCAGAATTCTTGAATTCTGCCATTTAAAAAACCATGGTCTGGAGGGCTGCATTTGCACCTCTCCCTAAGGCAATTATGTAAAACGACTGGCTGAGAACACAGAACACTCTCCCAGTAGAAACTGCAACTGAGCAACCACTGCCAAATGCTGAAGGGACATTGTATCTCCTCCCCGCGGGTGCTGGTAGCTTCTCTCAATCAAGAATACTGTAATTGGGCCTCCCTGGTGGCGCAGCGGTTAAGCGCTGCGCTGTGGAGCTGTCGGCAGCGGCGACGCGAGTTCGACGCCCAGCCAGGGAGAATCCCACATGGTGCGGCAGACCTCTCCTGCCTCGCCCGCTGCTCCCCTCAGCAGTGTATTTCTGATCTGCCTGTTCTGCTACCCGCTCTGTCTCTGGTGAACCCTCTCGCCGCCCCACGCCTCTGGCCTGTACCCCAGCTTGTATGTATAAATAAAAAAAAAAGAATACTGTAATTAGGGGCCTCCCGGGTGGCACAGCGGTTAATCGCTGTGCTGTGGAGCCGTCTGTCTCTGGCAAACCCTCTCGCCGCCCCATGCCTCTGGCCTGCACCCCAAAGAATACTGTAATTAATCGTACAGGTGTCACAGAAAATCTTTGAAAGAGATCCATAAATTCAAGTGATGTGAAAGGTGCCAGAAATAATGATAGAATCATCTTGGAGATATACTTAGAAATACTTACAACGTTTGAGGCTGCTGAAAAACAGTTTATGCATTAAAGTTTTAGGGGTTGACACTCATGGCAGGAACGGTGTGTTAAGCAGAGGAGGATGGAGTTGCATGAAAGTCCTTGGTTGTGAATTTCCTTGACCAGTGGGTTTGCCGATGTTATTGTTTATGGAATAAAATTGATTTTAAGTACAGCTCATAGAAACAATAACACGGTGTGGGAGAAGTAGTAATTTGGGGTATAGATTTACTATGTTCTTATTTTATTAGAGATGAGGGCCAATTTCTTTTTCCAGTCAAAATGACTGTACTTCATTTATTTGCTAGAAGAGGTCAGTGGAACATAGCATTACTTTCACAACACTTGATTTTTAGAAAACTTTGCTGAGGCAAGCTTTTTCTAATGTGTGAGGGGCTCCAGGTCTTAGGAAAGGCAAGGCGCTGGTTGCTCTGGCTGAAAGGTGGCTGAGACGCTTGCTCACCTGTGCATGCAGCGCTCCACTGCTGCTTATCCCCCAGGCGACCTTTACGGTCCCCCTGAAATAAATTCTACCACTTGGCTCGTGTTCCAGTGGCAACTTAAGCCTTCAAAAGCTCAGCAAAAACAACCAGTATTGTCCACAAGAATTAATATAAAAAGGACAAATTTTAAGAAAATAACTGTAAATAGCCCCCAAATGAGTTCCTTTGGGGTGGAAACCTACTCTCATTCATAAATGTATCTGCCCCCCCACCCCCGTATTACAGAATGCCTGGCACATAGTAAAGACTTGATTGAGTTTCTTATTCTTTTTTTTAAATTGAGGTAGCAGTGGTTTACAGCACTGTGTGTAATTCGGGGAGGGGGAAGTCGCTTCACACCTTCTCAGTCGTATCACCATGCCACACCCACCAGCAGTGCACCCACATCCCTTTGCCTTAGACCATTGGTCCCCTTCCCTCTTTGTTGTCACCCTGACCCTCCCCCTCTAGCCATCTTATTGATTGAGTTTCTTATGACTGAATTGAACAGGGTGTATAAACCAAGTTGGAAAGAATTAATAGAGGCAAACCATTGTACAGACATTTAATCAAGCAATTTACATCTCACTATACCTAGGGCACCCAGCTGCTGATCTCATGTAGTTCTCTTAATTTGAGAACTAAAGCCACCTCTTTTTTTCCCATTAATAGAAAAGGTAACTTCCAAGTTCTATTGCTTACTCTCTTCCCATCACAGGGTTTATATCAAAGGCCTTTTAGTATAAGATCTTTTAGAAAGCAGAAATCTGTGTTTTCTGTCAACAACTGGCTCATTTTAAGTGATCAAAAAAATTCTGTGTGTAGTCCCATGGTCTAACATCATTCAAGCAATTTTTTTCTAAAGCCAGAAACAGCTTTAGAAATTTCTGTCATACAACAAACTGTTCTGACAAACTCTTTTTTTAAAAAAAAAAATGCAATTTATCAAAATTGGTTACCAACAAATATATCCTAATGTTGTCTTCCCAATCTTTCTTAACTTTAATCATAAGGCTCTGCAGTTACTGAAGTGTTTACAAACCATAAATTTTGCCTGGAAACATACATCGTGATGACATGAATTTACACACCTGAATGCAGTAAGAAAAATAAAAGGGCCTAGTAGTTTAAAAAAAGTTAAGATTTTGGCCTCCTGATATAGAAGGGGCTCTGCACTACCATTGGCTGCTATTGAGACTACTAAATATGTACTTCCTTCCCGTTGCACTTGCATGAATAATGAAAATCAAACTGTCTACACCAATGAAAACGTTAAATTTTACGGAAAACAAACACAAATTCAGACTATATGAACAAAATAGCGATTACCACAAGGGAAAGGGGGGGCGGAGGTAGATAAAAGGGATGAATTGTATGGTGAAGGATGGAAACTAGACTTTTGGTGGCAAACATAATACGGTATATACAGATGTTGATTTATAATGCTGTACTCCTGTAACCTATATGATGTTATAAACTAACATTACTTCAGTTAAAAAAATAAAAATAACATATAAAAACTAAGTCTCACTGGCACAGGCTTTCTTAAATATTTTTATTTTGATAAAATAATACATGTTACATAAATAATGTACAGGAGACTTAAATTGAAGAGTAACTCTCCCTGCCCCAGCACACTTAAGATCAGCACCAACATACTCCAGTTCCACTCTCCAGGGGGAACCACTTGCTAACAATTTCTTAAGTATATATACAGAAATATTCTTTGCATACACAAGCAAATGTGTGATAATTGAATTTTACACAAATAAATAATACTATATATGCTGATTTACAACATGCTTTTTCAACTTAACATGTCTTGTATACCTTTCCCAATAACAACATTTAGAGTATCTCATCTGTTTTAATGGCTGCATAATATTCCATACACTAAATGTACCATAATTAACTAGTCCTCTATTTATGGATATTTGGTTGTTTCTAGGTTTTTTTCTATACATTATTATCATTGCAATATTTCTTAGGGCACACGTAAGAATTATTGGATGAAAGGTAGCATGTGGGAATATAAAATGGTACAGCTGCTTTGAAAAATAGTTTGGTAGTTCTTCCAAAGAGGTAAATTATAGAATTACATATAACAGTATTCTACTCTTAGTTTTATATCCAAGGAAATGCAAACATATTATTATGCAAAATTTTATACACAAATGTTCACAGCAGTATTATTGATAATAGCCAAAACTTGAAGTGACTCAATTGTCCCTCAGCTGTTAAGTGAATAAACAAAATGTGGTAAATCCATTACAACGCAATATTATTCAGTCATCAAAAGGAATAAAGTATTGATTCATGCTACAACATAGATGAGTCTTGGGAGCATTATACTAAGTAAAAGCTCACAGAAGCTCACATGTTGTGTGACGTGACTAGATTCATGTAAAATGTTCACATTAGGCAAATCCATAGAGATGGAAAGTAGATTAGTGGTTACCAGTTGGTTGGGAGAGGGGGAGTTGGGAATGACTGCTAACAGGCATGACTTTTTCTTTTTAGGGTGATAATACACTAAAAAATAAACATTGAGTTGTGCATTTTCAATGATGAATTTTATAGTCTGTGAATTATATCTCAACAAGCAGCCTGAAAAAGTAATAATAAAGTCTTTCAAAGAAGGGTCAATCTGAAATATATGTACTCCCCTGGAATACTTTGATCTTAAGATAGTCCCCACATATCCTAGGAAAAATGTTGCCTTTATATAATTTCTCCCACCAGACAGCTAAAATGTTTTCCCTCATTTCCTAAAGGAAATGACTGTGTTTAAATTTGAAGAGAAAAAATTAAATCAAAGATTAACTTTCAGAGACAAACTTAAATGTCTTTTTTTTAATACTGTTGCTGTTGTTATTTCTAATCATAAAAGTAGCACATAGTCACTGTGTGAGATTTGCAAAAGACATAAAAGCCTAAAAAGAAGAAAGTAAAGATTATCTATCATCTCACTACCCAGAGATAATCACTTTTAACATTTAAGTGTATTTTATTCTAGTCTTTTAATATACTTTTGTTTATGAAATTGGCATGAAAGTAAGCTTCATATCTTACTTTCTCATTTAAATATTATGTTATCATGAGCATTTTCTCATTTCAAAAACATGATTTTTTATTGGCTGCATAAATTTCTAGTCTATGCCTATACCATAATTTATTTAACAACTTCCAATTTTTGGATATTTTGTTGCTTCCGATCTTTGTTACTACAATTGCTTTTGTAGTTAAATCTTTTTGCACATTTTTAATTATTTCCTTAGGCTAAATACCTAACAGTGAAAACCTTGGATCAAAAGATATGTATGCATTAAAGCTTTTTGTTATGTATTCTCAAATTGCCTTTAATCTGCCCAACGCTGGCTATGATGATATTTAAAATTTTTTTGAAATTATAGTCAATACATTAGCATGTGAGCTCGTTGTTCTTTAAATTATCAGTATTGGACATTTTCATTTCATTTATTTCTCTCTTTATGTGTATGTGTAAACAGTTCATCTTTGACATTCTGTCTCATGATTTTTCTTATGAATCTGCAAGAGCTCCCTATATATTAATATCAAGTATTTCTCGATCACATACACTTACCCTTTAAAGGGCATTTCCATATCTACAGTGCTATTGTACTTCTTTGGGGTATTTATGTCCTCATCAGTGCAAAGTTTTCAAAAGTCCAAAAAGGAAAAAGGTCAAAAATATTCCTTTTCTGTTCTTTCTACCACAAACTAGAAGATATAAAGAACCCACAAATGATCTTAAAAATAAATGGACCACGTTATGAGAGAAATAATTCAGTCTCCCCTATGGATTCATTAATGGCCCCTATAAACACCTTTCTCTCAAGTCTCTCTGGGCACCTAATGTCTGTTCTAAATCAATAGCCCTGGAGGCTGAGGGCCTGCCCAAACCTTCTCTTTGCACCAACAACTCAAACTGCAGCTTTCTTCATAGTCCTGGACACTTTAACACTCGCTGGTACTTAAAGAGCAAACTCTAGAGATTCTAATAGCTTAGTATAATTGCAATGAAGGGAAAAATTTCACTAAAAAAGTTAATAAAAGAAAACAATTACTAAGCCAAATGGGATCCCATTCTCTTGCCAGCCTGCTAATGTCGGTTAGGCTGTGTTTCCAAAGCCTCACTCCTGAGCCGCATCTACAAGCAAGGGGGAGAGTCTCTCTTTCTTACTATCCAAGAGGGAAGGGTCCTTGGGAGCCTCATTGAATAGGCCCATCATGAACCATATAATAGGCCTGGGGTAGGGAAGGAACTTAGTTTACTGACAACCTTGCTATGGTTTGAGGATACCTGAAGGCCCTGAGGTTCAAATCATCCTTTTGTGCCCAGTGATTAATGTCTGAAATCCCTCCATGGGCTTAGATTAAATGTCTAGTGTTCCTTTCAAATGCAAGCAATTGCACGGAGACAGTTTTATCAGTCAGAGATGCTTCAATGAGAGCAAAGGGTATTTGGCCCCCCCCACAGGCACAGGTGTGAGTGAGTCACGGAGGGGAGGAGTGGTGGTGGGGAATCAGAGTACAGGGTGCCTGACAAGGGTGCACAAAGGGGACAGGACCACAAAGCAGACTTGATCAGTCCATAAATCTGCCCAAGCTCATAAATGACAAGGAAAAACTGCAACTATATTCCCAGGATGCTTCACCAGGCACAAGTGAAGAACAGTTTTTTCCTAGTAGACAACAGTCTTGCCATTTTTAGTGCTTGACTTGACCTAGATAAGATGCATCTTCATCCATTCAGTCAAAGAAATGACAAAGTATCTAATATCCTCATAACAGAGCCTGTTCGCATTGCTTTAGCTATGGGCCAGGGATGGCACTAAATGTTTTAGTGTACTCTTAACTCATTGATATTTCACAGCTACACATCAAGGTAGCTACTATTATTGTCCTCATTTTACAGATAAGGAAACCAAAGCAGGAAGAAGCAGAGCTGAAATTTGAACCCAAATTTGGGAGACTCCAAAGTTTATATTCTAATCCATGTTTAAAAGCCATTTATCCATTGCAAAAAAAAATAGCTTTCATGCCCTAAACTCATTGTTATTATTCCACTTTAGCATTAGTGTAATATCTCAGGTATTCTTTTCAGAGTAAGTTAACTATGGGGAGAAGCTTTTTGAGAAGATTATAATGGTTTGGAGCAAAAGTTTTCCAATCAAATGGACTTGAAATCATGTCTCAACTCTGCCACTCACTAGCTCTGTGAATTTCAGCAATTTATTTAATAACTATCAGTTAATAACTATCAATTTATTTAATAACTTTTATTTTCTTCGTCTGTATAATACATTTGTTAATAACAATCCTATTTCATAGATCTCTTGTGAAGATGACACGAGTTAATACATGTAGAGCTTATTACAGTACTTGGAACCTAGTAAGCACTCAGTAAATATTATTTAAACATACTATAAGGTTGGAGAAGGAGGCTTTAGATACATACTAAAGGTTAGCCTCAGTTTGCCTTTATTCTGAGTCACAAGAAAAGTTCGCAGGCACTAAGTGCCCCATCACCCGAATGGGACGTCTCCTCCTGAGCAAGAGGTCAGCTGCAGTCACCTCAAAAACTGACAGCTGTAATAGGTCTGGGACAGAATATGCTTCAAGTTCTCATACACCTGAATAGTCACCCTTCAAAATCCAAGTTCAAAGCTATTTGACACTCTCTACCTTCAATTTGTTTCTCTCACCCACCCAAAATTTATTTCTCAGGCTTAGAAAACTCCAGATGCAAGTCTAGTTTCCAGGATTAAACAGAGATAACAAAAATCACATTTATACTCCAAGGTAAAAAAAAATTAATTATCTCATAAACCCAGAGGATTGTATGTTATAATATAATGACCAAGGAAAATAAGTCCAAGTAGATCTGAATTTAAGAATGGTTCTGTCACTTTCAGGCTGTGTGACCTTGGGCAAGTAACTTACCTTCACTGGCTCTCATTTTTTTGTAATGTCAAGGGCTGTGGTAGTTGCTACAAATAAAAATGAAGCGCTGGCCCTGAAAGTGCTTTACAAACACTAGGGCTACTCAAACTGTGACTATGCTAATGCGGTCAAACATATGCAAAGAAAATACTAAAATTCAAAATTGCTGCAAAACTGATTTAAAACTCTAGCAGGAAAATACCACCACAGAATTATACATCATATATTATTCACTTATTATTATTGTTGTTGTTATTTTAAATGCAAAGTGTTAGGAAATGCTGGCATAATTTGAAGCTGAAAAAGGAGCAAATAGAGACCTGGGGAGAAATTCCAAAGAAAATTTGTGGGCAGGTTTTAGGACTGTAGATGGCACTAGTTCTTCAGAATGTTTCATTTCTCTGTAAAATGTATGGCTTCCTTTTTTTCTTGGTTTGAAGTAAAGGAAGGATAAAGGATTGCCTACACTGAAAGGTTTTCCAAGACCCCAAAGAACAGAAAAGGGTATATAAGTACATTTTAAGCTGAAAAGGAGAAATGCTACAGACTTCCTCACTCTGGATCTTCCCGTCTGATTCCAAGCAGTCAGGGCTGCATTGCTACCATGTGGCCACAAGGGGCACTCTCTGTAACCCCAATTTCTTGGAGATTCGTGTAACCAGAGTAATTTTTCTTCTTAGCCTGGCAAAGATAGGATAAAATTTTTGAAAAGTGACCTCACAGAGAAGCTAATGAAAAACAATACAGAAATAGGAAAAAACAATTCAGGAGAAGAGAGACCAATGAATTCAGACAGCACTAATTTCTTGTCTCTACTTTTATAAACTTGGCAATTATCCACTATATTTTAAGTGAACATATTCATCAATTAAACAATTCCACTTTCAAGTCTCTATCCAGACAGACTCTTGCACAGAAGCGGAAAGAAGCATTCGCAAGGGTGATCAGTGCAGCTTTGTTTGTAATAAAGAAAGAGAGAAGGGAGGGAGGGAGGGGAGAGAGAGGGAGGGAAGGTGGGGAGAGAATGGGAGGGAAGGGGGAGAGAGGGAGGGAAGGGGAGAGAGAGGAAGGGAAGGGGGAGAGAGAAGAAGAGAGAGAAGGGGGCATGAGAGAGAGAGAGAAGGGGGGTGAGAAAGAGTGAGCACACTGACATCCACACTGTGGCTTATTTAAGCAATAGAACATAGGATAGTAGGCAACCATTTAAAAGGAAATAGGTCTGTCTATAGTAGCACACACAAGGAGTTGTAGTGCATATTGTTGAATGAGAAAAGAGCAAGCTGTAAAGCAATGCATACAATAGGATACTATTTACATTATAAAAACATAAGACGGCACTGTTTCTTCATAACTCTCCCTATGTGTCTGTCCTGTCTGACTATTCCTAAATTACATCCTTTTATAGTAACCCATCAATAATCTAATAAGCAAAACATTTAAGTTCTCTGAGGCTCTCTAGCAAGTTAATCGAACCCAAGGTGGGGTTTGCTGGAACTTGAAATCTATAGCTGGTTTGTCCTAAGCGCAGCTGACAAGTTGGACATACAGTTGGCATCTGAAGTGGGAGTGGGGTGGAGTTTAGCCTTGTAATACTGAGCCCTTAACCTGTGTAACCTGAGGCTATCTCCAGGTAGATAGTGTCAGAATTGAGTTGAACTTTGGATCACCCAGCTGCTGTTACTGAATTGCTTGGTAGTGTGAAAAACCCACACATATGGGAACTGTGTACAGAATATTAGTAACCAAAAGCCTTGGTTTGCTCCAGTATAAATTGGAAATAATCATCCCTCGCTCCTAGGGTTATTATGAAGATTGAATAAAAGTGCGTGTAAAGTGCTTTGCACAGTAAATGCTAAGCAAATCAACTATAAAAACTGTTGATACCCTTATGGGTTCCTGTTTATGACTGTCTCCTCTTCTCATTCTTTGTACAATCCCTAGGAAATCACATCTACCCTATAGCTTCAAGTACTACAAATATGTTCACGACTCTTAGATTTCACTCTAGCCCAGAACTAGATCTTGAGGTCTATCTATAAAAAAAATCAGCTGAACTAAAGAGCATGTATGGTGAAATAGTTGATTTGTATTTTAGCTTAAGTTCCTTATCTGTCACCAATAACTAAGACTTCGCAGACACACATGAAATAGCAAAGACATTTCTAACTGGAAATATTCCACAAACACCTGACCTCCCCAACAGTGCAGAAAGACCAGCTAGCAGACAGTATCTGCTTTCTAGGATGGTACCAGAGACATGCCCAACACCACCAGTGCTGCTATACACAGCCACTATTTCTGATATTTAATATCATCTCCTAGGTGCCTCGTTCCTATATCTGTGCACGGATCTCCATACCTGGTTCTGGGCTGTGGTGATATGCCAGACTAACCCCTCCACCCCCACCACACACTCCTATGAAACCTTGACTTTCCTGCACAATTTTTACCTCTGCTTACATGTTTGGTTTTGCTCTCACCTTGGCTCCGTGGACTCCAACCTGTACTTCATCCAGAACCCCCATCAGAGTTTGAGGGCCTGACAGCATCTGACCTAGACTAGTCCACGGTTTCTAGACCCCCATCATCTATGCAAAGTCAAGAACCTACAGATTTGTGGGTGATGTTAAGAATGCAGCTGGAATCCTGCTTCATCTGTCTCCTGAAATGTCCAAAGTTAATACTGGAAGAGTAGTTTTGATAATATATACTTTGTAGATTCTTCACCTGGTAACTACATGACATACCCAGCAAGACTGCCTGGTGTACTTGAAATGTGAGAAAAGGTTGGACTTTGACCTACATCTCAATCCCTAATCACAGGTTGAGTAGACATTCTGAGTTTCCATGGAACTACAGGTAGGAAGTTCTTACTCCCAGCTAATTTACAGTCTGTAAAGCCAAATGACCTACCCATCTAAAGCTAGCTGCCAATCTAATGGGAGTTTGTACTCTATTGAGCTACAGCTAGCAGCCACCACAAACTCCCACTTTCTCTTCATTCTCAGGCTCTGTTGAGTGAATATCCATACCTTCTCTCTTACACAGAAAATTATATACACCCTGTACTTTATTTCATACTATCACCACCAACATTGTCTATCACCTAGTTAACTCTTATCCTTCGATCATAATTCAAATCTTCCCTGTCAGCTCAATCTCCCCTATCTCCATCATAACATATTCATTCATAGTATTTATAAAATTTACAATTTTTACATCTGATTGTAACTGTATATCCACATATCTGTGACCCAACCACAAGAATGGGAGCTACACAAGGGCAGAAATTGTGTCTGATTTTCCTCCTGTATATCCCCAGCACTAGCGCAGCATCAATCACATGGTAGGAACACTGAAAAATATTAACCAATTGAAAGCTATGAATGTATTACCAGCATGGATCCTTCCTGCTAATCCCTGAACTCTGGACACAACTCTGCATCCCAGATATTCACAAAGTAAAACTGAAGGGCTCGTAACCAGTCCAGTTCAAAGAGGGTTACAAAATGAAAAGACTTCTTTCCAATCAAACCTCAGTATGAACACACATCTTTCAGTTTATATAATTCTCCTATTATCTTTTAGTGATTATTGAATAGGATCTGTCTAGTTTCTTCCTTGTCAACTTGGATACACTGGAAACTACATTTTCCAAAATCTTCTTCCATGCATAGTATTCGCTTAGAGATGGTCCAGAGTGAGATTATGCAAGATTTCAGCCATACAGCCGTGCAGAAGTAAAGTAGCAACCATTACACCAAAAATCTCTTCTTTGGTTAGGAGCAATCTGAGACAGACAGATGTGGTCAGGCTTTAGTTTGTCATGTTTTTCTGCTCCATCGCTAGTTTTTTCTTTCCTATCCCATGTTCAACACCAGACGCTTTACTGTGATCTCACAAACAATATACCCAATAACCTTCCACAGTCTTCTACACCAGATCCCTTCACAGCTCACAGCCTCACAGACTGTGAGGCTTAGCTTCCAGATTTCTCTGCAAATCCCAACTCTTGCACCTGCACCAGAACTGACTAGTGACCTCTCTGGGAATTTTTGAACTCCTCTTTTCAGATTTTTATTTCCTTCCCACAATATGTTCCTCCAGCAACTGTAAGAGGTCTAACTCTTATAATAATGAAGTTCTCATGCCACAGTATTGCCCACCTGATTGAACCCTCACTGACACAAGAGCCTAAACAAATTTCTGAATTGAGGTATCATTGACTTTAAAAAAAATAAATGGTAGATTAAAGATGGCAGCAGAGTAAAGAGGCTGGGCTCATCGCCTCCAGACACAATCAATAAAACAGAAACCAAATAAAGCCAGAAAACTGATTTTCAGTCTACATATTAGGAGCATCAGCCTGACTGAAAACAGTAGGACAATCTCTTGGTGAACCCTTTGCCCAGTTGCAAGTCCCAAGCCGGCACTTTTAGGAGCCAAGAAGAAAGGGGGCTGGGAGGAGACCCGCCCGCCATTGCAGGCTCCTGAGAGAATCAAACCCGGAATCAAAGGAATGGCAGGGGGTCCTGCCCTGGGACTGAGAGAGGGAAGGCATTGCACAAAGTCAAGGTTCAGCCAGATTGTGCGCGTGGAGTACCTGGCTGCAGATCCTGACTGGGCATTGCCCGAGTCAAGCAGAAAGGGGGCTGGGAGAAGACCCACCACCATTACAGGTTCCAGAGAGAATACAAACCCGGGGCCAAAGGAACGGCAGGGGGTCCTGCCCCAGTGTTGAGAGAGGGAAGGCCTGCACAAAGGCAAAGTTTGGCCAGACAGTGCGTGGAGTGCTAGGCTCCAGATCCTGACCAGGCTCTGCCCCAGTCAGCAGAAAGAGGGCTGGGAGCAGACCCACTCACCATTGCAGGCTCCCAGAGAGAATACAATCTCGGGGCCAAAGGAACAGCAGGGGGTCTGGCAGGAACAGCAGGGGGTCCAGCCCCAGTACTGAGTAAAGGAGGTGCTGCACAAAGTCAAGGTTTGGCCAGATTGTGTGCACAGTGTACCTGGCCACAAATCCTGACCGGGCACTGCTCAAGTCAAGCAGAAAGGGAGCTGGCAGAAGACCTCCCACCATTACAGGCTCCGGAGAGAATACAAACCTGGGACCAAAGGAACGGCAGGGGATCCCACTCCAGTGCTGAGAGAGGGAAGGCCTGCACAAAGGCGAAGTTTGGCCAGACTGCACACGTAGAAGTGCCTGGCTGCAGATCTCAACTGGGCTCTGCCCAAGTCATGTGGAAAGAGGGCTGGAAACAGACCCACCCGCCACTGCAGGCTCCCAGAGAGAATACAACCTCAGGGCCAAAGGAACAGCAGGGGGTCTGGCAGGAACAGCAGGGAGTCTGGACCCAGTACTGAAAAAGGATACCCGGTACTGAGAAAGGGAAGGCACTGCACAAAGGTGAAGTTTGGGCAGATTGAGTGTGGGGAGCGCCTTGCCACAGATCCTGATTGGGCACCTTCCGAGTCAAGCAGAAAAGGGGCTGGGAACAGACCCACCCTCCATTGCAGGCTCTTGTAGAGAATACAACCGCAGATTTGGCATAATAAGGAGGGTCTCTGCCCGACCACCAGTCTCCGACACTCCAAAAAGAGCAACCCAAAGAGAAGCCTGCAAGCACAAGCAGCACAGTGTCCCAATGCTTAGGACAAACTAGAAAACAAACAACAGGGAGAAAAGGAAAAATACAAATAACGAAGCAAGCCCTCAGGGGAAGGACACACCACAAAAAGAAAATCAGCCTCTAAACCCCAACAACAATGGCATGGAAGAACTTCTCTGTCTGCCAGATAGAGAATTTAGAATCATCATGATTAAGGAAAAGAATGATGTGAAAAAATAATTAACGAATTGAAGAATGAAATTGAGACCCTATAGAAGGAGAACAAAAGTTTAAGGGAGGACCTACCTAAAGAACTCTGGCAAAGGCAATGAAAACAGAATCGATGAAATGGAAGAACAAATCAGCAATCTCAAAGATACAGATATAAAAAGATCAAAAAAAAAAAAGGAAATAGAAGCACGAAGGGAAAAGAATGAAGAAACACTTAGAAAACTATCTGACACCATGAGGAAAAAACAATCTAAAAGATCAACAAACCCAAAAGTTGATTCTTCAAAAAAAATAAACAAAATAGACAAACCTCTAGCCAGACTCATGAAGAAAAAACAGGAGAAAACACAAATAAATAGGATCATAAACGAAAAAGGAGAAATTACAACAGACTCAGGAGAAATTAAAAAAATTATCAGAAACTACTATGAAAATCTGTATGCAAATAAGTTCAACAATCTGGAAGCGATGACAAAATCCTAAAATGATATAATCATCCAAAATAAGATAAAAAAGACATAGAGCACCTAAACAGACCAATTACAAGCACTGAAATAGAAACAGTAATCAAAACACTCTCCCAAAACAAAAGCCCAGAACCAGATGGATTCACAAATGAATTTTACCAAACATTCATAAATGAGCTAGTGACTATCTTACACAAACTCTTTCAAAAATTGAAATGGAAGGAATACTACCAAATACATTCTACGAAGCCAACATTACCCTAATACCAGAAACAAACAAGGACAACACAAAAAAAGAAAACTACAGGCCAATCTCTCTAATGAACACTGATGCAAAAATCCTCAATAAAATTTTAGCTAATAGAATCCAACAATGCAACAAAAAGATAATTCACCATGACCAAGTGGGATTTATCCCAGGGGCACAAGGATGGTTTCAACATCAGAAAATCAATAAATGTAATCCAACACATCAACAAAAAGAAACATAAAAACTATATGATCATATCAATAGATGTTGAGAAAGCATTCGACAAAGTCCAACATCCATTTATGATGAAAGTCCTCAAAATTCTAGGGATAGAAGGAACATACCTCAACATAATAAAGGCCATATATGACAAACCCACGGCCAGTATAATTCTCAATGGTGAAAAACTGAAAGCCCTTCCCTTGAAATCTGGAACAAGACAAGGTTGTCCACTGTCACCACTGCTTTTCAATATAATACTGGAAGTCCTAGCCAGAGCAATAAGACAGGAGAAAAGCATACAAGGAATACAAATAGGGAAAGAAGAAGTAAAGCTATCACTATTTGCAGACGATATGATAATGTACATAGAGAACCCGAAAAACTCCACAGAAAAACTAATCAAAATAATCAATCAATTTAGTAAAGTAGCAGGATACAAAATCAACACCCAAAAATCAGTAGCTTTCCTGCATGCAAACAATCAATCTGAAGAAGAAGAAATCAAGAAAACCACCCCTTTTACAATTGAAACAATAAAATTCAAATACCTGGGAATAAACCTAACAAAAGAGGTAAAGGACCTATACAAAGAAAACTATAAAACACTATTAAAAGAAATAGAAGAAGACACAAAGAAATGAAAGACATCCCCTGCTCATGGATTGGAAAAATTAATATTATAAAAATGGTCATACTACCAAAAGTAATTTACAGATTCAATGCTATTCCAATAAAAATCTCAATGACATTCTTCAAAGAGATAGAAAGAATACTGATGAAGTTCATATGGAACCACAAAAAAACTTCGAATAGCCAAAGCCCTCCTCACCAAAAAAAAGGAGAAAGGAGGTATCACCCTCCCAGACTTCAAACTACACTACAAAGCCATAATAATTAAAACTGCATGGTACTGGAACAAAAATAGGCACACAGACCAATGGAATCAAATAGAAAACCCAGACATCCACCCACATATATATGGACAGCTAATCTTTGATAAAGGTGCAAAGAATATGCAATGGAAAAAGGACAGTTTGTTCAACAAATGGTGATGGGAAAACTGGACAACAACCTGCAGAAAAAAAAAAACTAGACTGCTACCTCATACCATGCATGAAAACCAATTCAAAATGGATAAAAGACTTGTACATAAGACCCAAAACCATAAAATATACAGAAGAAAACATAAGCAAAAAACTACATGACATACATCTTACTGGACAGCCACATGCAAAAAAAATGAAGCTAGACTACTACCTCACACCCTGCACAAAAGTCAACTCGAAATGGATAAAAGACCTGGATGTAAGACCTGAAACCATAAAATGTATAGAAGAAAATATAGGCAAAACTCTACATGACATACATCTCAGCAAAATCTTGAAAGACACATCCCTCAAAGCGAAGGAAGTGAAAGACAATATAAACAGATGGGATTATATCAAAATAAAAACCTTTTGTACAGAAAAAGAGACATTAACCAAAACTAACAGACACCCTACCAACTGGGAAAAGATATTTGCACACAATACATCTGATAAAGGACTGATAACAAAAATTTACAAGGAACTCACACAACTCAACAACAAAAAAAAGCCAATAATCCAATCAAAAAATGGGCAGAAGAGCTCAAAAGGCACTTCTCCAAAGAAGAAAAGCAAATGGCAACAGATACATGAAAAAATGCTCAACATCACTTATAATCAAGGAAATGCAAATCAAAACCACTATGAGATACCACCTCACACCTGAGAGGATGGCACACATTAAAAATACAAGCAACAACAAATGCTGGAAAGGATGTGGAGAAAAAGGAACTCTTCTACACTGCTGGTGGGAATGTGAACTGGTCCAACCACTATGG
>PVIJ01016270.1:0-19758 GCA_004024925.1 Scalopus aquaticus
GGACTGATAACAAAAATCTACAAAGAGCTCACACAACTCAACAAAAACAAAGTCAACAATCCAGTCAAAAAATGGGCAGAAGAGCTAAAAAGACACTTCTCCAAAGAAGAAAAGCAAATGGCCAACAGGTATATGAAAAAATGTTCAACATCACTTATAATCAGGGAAATGCAAATTAAAACCACAATGAGATACCACCCCACGGCAGTGAGAATGGCACACATTAATAAAACAGGCAACAACAAATGTTGGCGAGGATGTGGAGAAAAAGGAACTCTCCTACACCGCTGGTGGGAATGCAAATTGATCCAACCACTATGGGAAGCTGTATGGCGTTTCCTCAAACTGCTAGAAATGGAACTTCCATATGACCTGGCAATACCACTACTGGGAATCTACCGAAAGGACACAAAAACACTAATCCGAAAGGATACATGCACCCGCATGTTTATTGAAGCACTGTTTACAATAGCTAAGGTATGGAACCAACCCAGATGCCCAAAAATAGATGACTGGATCAAGAAGATGTGGTACACACACAATGGAATACTATTCAGCATTCGAAAAAGACAAACACATGCAATTCGCAACAACATGGATGGACCTAGAGGGGATCATGATCAGTGAAATAAGCCAGGAAGAAAGAGAAAATTATCGAATGGTTTCACTTATAACAGGAATATAGGGGAGCCAAATAAGAAAGCGACATTCAGCAGGGTAGGAGGGGAGGGGGAGGGCTCAAGAGGGGAGAGGAAGGGAACACGGAGGACTATGGTGATGGCTTCATGGGTGAACAGGTGGTGGGTAACTTATGGGGAACACACAATAATGTAAAAGATATGAATAACAAAAACAAATGAAATATCTATCAAAAAATAAAATAAAATAAAAATATAGACAACAACAAATGCTGGAAAGGATGTGGAGAAAAAGGAACTCTTCTACACTGCTGGTAGGAATGCGAACTGGTTCAACCACTATGGAAAGCTGTATGGCGATTCCTCAAACTGCTAAACATGGAGCTTCCATACGACCCAGCTTCCATACAACCCATATGACCACTTTTGGGAATCTACCCAAAGGACACAAAAACACTAATCCAAAAGGATACATGCACCCGTATGTTCATTGCGGCACTGTTCACAATAGCAAAGGTGTGGAAGCAACCCAGATGTCCAAAAATAGATGACTGGATCAAGAAGATGTGGTGCATATACACAGTGGAATACTATTCAGCATTCAAAGAAGATAAACACATGCAATTTGCAGTGATATGGATGGAATTAGAGGGGATCATACTCAGCAAAACAAGCCAGAAAGAAAGAGAAAAATATTGAATGGTTTCACTTATAACAGGACTATAGGGAAACCTTATAGGAGAGAGACACTTGAGGGGTTGGGGGGAGGGGGAGGATAAGGGCACAAAATGGAGTAGAAAAGAACACAAGGGGCCATGGAGATGGATCACGGGTGAATTGGTGGGGGGTTACCCAAGGGGAAGACAAAATGTAAAAGATATAAATAACAAAAAATATATATATTAAAAAAAAAGAAACAACAAAAAAGAACTCTTTTTCTTACTGCAGAGTTGTTAATAAAAGAAAGATGATATTTTCACACCCTTTGATGTACAATTTTATTTTCCCTTATTTCTGTTTACTTCACGTTGTTTATTTTCCTGTTACTCTTGTCAACAGAAATGATTACTGGGAGGTACATATAGCTTTATTCTACAGCCTTCAAAGTTGGTGGCTTACAGAAAATATAAAGCATGATGCTTCCAATATTTATTGGAGATGCTATTTCCTAATGGCAAAAGGAAAAAAAAAAACGACAAAATAGCAGTGAGGATCAAATGAAAGAACTGATATTTAAAGTTATAGACTTCATTTTTTTGTTACATCTCAGGGTCAGCACTGAATTTATTTGTTTATTTTAAGCACTTAGAGAAGGACGTAGTCAATCAACCAAAATTTAAATCTAGCATTTGCCTTGGCTCCCTCATTTTACAATACACAAGTCATCAGTACATTAAAAAAAAATAAAACTTATTATTTATTGTAAGTTCAGTTTTACTCTCATACCACAGTGATTTAACATGGCTAAAGAAAAATAAACAATTTAATAACCTCAAGTAAGAAAATATTTGCTCAAAACTTTTATATCAAGTGCAGCAACAAAGCAGCAACAAAGCAAATTAAGGGCAAAGGAAATAATTTAGGGATGTTCAGTGGTATATGCAAAATATAGTTATTTCCATGGTCGAGGATCTCTCTAGTTCTCTGAAATTTAGACCATAAATAGAAAAATAGTACAATTTTATACCTAAATATAATTTTACACAGGTGTTTCTCTTACACGTGAGGTGATGATGATGATTATGAGTTATCTCATAAAACTAAAAGAACAAGTAGGTCTTTTCTCCGTGAGTCCTTAGTATACTTCAAGGACTTTTTATTCTTTGTCCTCCAGTGAGAACATGCAGGATAGGGAAAAGGCTATTATTTGCCCATTTCAAGGAGTGTGTGAGATTGGTAACACCATTTCTGAGAGAATGACCTTTTAATGAAATGACTGTGATCTGTTGTTATTTAGTTTAATTTTAACCTGTTGAGGGAAAAAAAGAATTGGTGCACTTTTCTCTTCTTGGAATGCATTAGTTACTATGGCAACAATTTCATTGACTGAAACAGTTTTCAAAGACTTACATGTATAATATAAACTTAATTTAAGTGTAGACTTGGAATTTATACTTCTGTCATCAGAAATAAGGTCATAGAAGTCACTCCCTGTATGGAGCTGGGGTGACCGCTAGGGTGCTCACCGAATTTTTATAAATTCCTGCATCTAAAGCAAGGGATTACTGAAGTGAATTTGGCTTTAAGTTATGAAAATTTCTACTTTAATTATTACACCATGTTTAAATTTCTTGATACATGCTAATGTTTTTTGCATTGAGAACCTCACTTTTAATTATAATTTTACAACTTTTCTTTAAATTTTTTTTCTTTTTTCTTTTATATTGAGGTAACATTGGTTTATAACTCTGTGTGTGTTATTTTTTTAAAGATTGATTTATTTATGCATACAAGCTGGGTGTATGTTGGGGGTGAGAGGATTCGCCAGAGACAGAGTGGGGAGCAGAACAGGCAGATTGACCGGAATACACTGCTGAGAGGAGCAGCAGGAAAGTTAAGAGAGGTCTGCTGTGCCCTGTAGGAAGATTCTGGGCCAGGGATCGAACTAGTGCTGCAGTGGCTCTGGATAGCTTCATAGTGCTGTGACTTAACCTGTTGTGCCACCAGTGAGGCCCTATGTACATGATTTAAAGGCATAGGGTCACACAAACTTAGAGCCCAAGTAAAGAAGAATAGATTAGAAAACTGGTATATTTATACAATGGAATACTACTCAGCTATGAAAAAGATGAATCCTGGCTATTTGTGACCATGAGGATGGGATTCGAAGGGACAATACTAAGCAAGATCAATCAGAAGGAAAAAGACAAACACCAATGGTGTCACTTATCTGTGGAATATGGAGAAAGAAAATGTACATCAGACAAAGCCAAACCAACAAAACTCTTAAAAATCTTATTGTAAAGTTGAGGCTATAAGAAAAAGAAGGGGCATGGTGGAAAACAAGAAGGGAGGGGGTTCTCTGAACCACACTGAGGGCTGAGGATGCCTTGGTGGTGGACCTCACCTCCATAAAGGTGGCTACATGCACACTTTTTTTTTTTAACATGCCAGACTTCAGTAGTTTGTTCAGATCTAAGATACCATTATAATTCTTCTTAGCACATTTTTTTTCCTTGAGAACCAGTCTGGAATTATATTTTTCTCTCACTGGCAAACTTTCTTAGCTAGTAGCAGTGGATTCTTTATTCTTTCCAGCTGGATCAGACATTTTGCATTGCCAGAAATGGTTAACAGTTCCTTAGAGAAATCAACCATTATGGCTCCCAGATTAAGTTCACGGCATGGAGCGCACATGGAAGGAACAAGGAGGATTTTAAAGTGAGATTCTTTTATAGCTTCAGTTTCTAATTGAAACACACCAGAAGCATCTCAGACATCAGGAGGTTTCACTAAGTTGTGATGGACTCTCAGAAGTTTCAGTAAAAATTCTCTTTTACTGCTCCCTCCTCATTGGCAGGTCGAGAATAAAGTGTTGCTCAAAGTTCAGATGGTGAATGTAGCTTAGTGTGAAGGGCGAGTGACGGAACCCCAGGGCTGCTGGCAAAGACGTGTCCAGTTAAGACAATGCCGACCCCAGCTGTGCTCCATCCACGGAGTAGCAGCAAAGATGGTGTTTTTTTTTTAAGATTTATTTTTTATTTATACATACAAGCTGGGGTACAGGCAAGAGGCGTGGGGTGGCAAGAGGGTTCACCAGAGACGGAGCAGGTAGCAGAACAGGCAGATCAGAAATACACTGCTGAGGGGAGCAGCGGGCGAGGCAGGAGAGGTCTGCCGCGCCATGTGGGATTCTCCCTGGCCGGGCGTCGAACTCGCGTCGCCACTGCCGACAGCTCCACAGTGCAGCGCTCAACCGCTGCGCCACAGGGGAGGCCCAGAGATGGTGTTTTTGTTCTGGTGAGCTAGTACCCTGAAATGTCAAGGTAAAAGCTGAGTTACATGATCTTAGTTTTCTCTTCCCCGCTGGGCAGCAGGAATGCTCCACCAGCCCTGGGACAGCATGTGAACACGTCCTTGCAGAGACCCCAGGGCGGGTGGGGAAGGGCCAGTAGGGGTTGGGCAGCAGTGGCCGGACCCCGGACCAGCAGCGGCCCACGTCACAGATTTGCCTTCTCGTCTTTGCAGTGATGGTTGACAGCTCTCGGTCCGTTTTGTGTCTCCCTATTCCACCCACCTGATGGACCTCCAGACCTTCCTTTAGAACTCACATTCGGATCTTACCTGCCACTTTCCCGCTCCCATCTGGAATCTCTGCAAGCTCACGCCTCCTCTCTCTACCTCGGAGTGCCATATTGACTTGTGCGGCCAGTGGTCAGCGTTTAAAGATGGCGCTCTCTTCACCCTGGGCTCTCCCCAGCCTGCTGCTGGAGCCACAGCTCATCTGCCACGTGCCTCCCAGCTGATGTTCTAGCTTCCTTCTCTGCTCTTGAATTGGCAAGCACTTTGGAGAAATTTTGCAACCCAGTGCCAACTATTTGACTTGGAAACACACACACACACACACACACACACACACACACACACAAACACACCCAGAGTGGTAAAAAGTGTCTGATTGATTTTCTGTTTTAAAAAGTCCATCCTACTTCGTGATATCTTCAAAACTCTTTACTTTTTGAAAGAAACCAATGTCTACTCTTGCCATTCCCTAAAGTGATCTCACTTTCTGTTTTACTGAAAGTTTACAAGAGATTTGGTCTCTCTTAACTTTCCCTTCATGTTGTGTGCTGGCTCCCACATTCTCCTTTCTTTCCTTCAGTTTAGAGAAGCACCTGTCACCTTAAAGGCAGCTCCTCTCCCGGTGTCTGTCTTTTGTCCTGCTACTCATTTTGCGGGACCCTGTATCTCTGGTGCCTCCTTCCTCTCTTGCTTCTCTGAGTCACTTTCTATTCACTGGATCCTCCCTCTTTTCCTACAAACAGGTTCAAATACACAGTGCTGAGAAGTACTGAGCACTTATTTTGTGCAATGTTCCATTATTGACATTTTCCTTTTTTCAATGATTATACTGGGATTATAACTTTCTTTTGAGAGGACCACAGATGCAGCATGCCATTTGCTCAAATTATATTGAAAGTATTGTCCAAAAGTTACTTAAAACCTTTCTGCATGTTTTTCCCCTTTAGTTTTGTGTTGGTGTTCTAGATATTTTGCCTTTCCAAAAGGACTTCAGTTTGTGAATCTTTGTAAAATACTTTTCTGGAATTTTTGCGGAGGTTGCATTGAATTTATATTGGGTACATTTGACATCTTAAGTCTTCCAGTCCACAAACACTGACTACATTTACCTTTATTTAGATCTTTGATATTATACAGCAGAATTTTGTAGTTTTCTGTAATGACCCCGTACATATTTTGTTGGTTTATACTTAATTAGTTTGGGGGGATAATGTAATATTTTTGATTAATTTAAATTTCAATGGATCATTCCTGGTGTATAGCAGAAATTGTCTAGTCTTAGATTTTATATGTAGAAAATGATGTTATCTTGTCTGCAAATAAGAACAGGTTTCTTCCTTCTTCCTTTTTAATCTATTTAATATTTTTTCTTGTCTTCTTATGTTTGTTATTGCATCTAGTGAGACCCTTACTAGGAAAGAACAGCCTCATAAATTCTTCACCCTTACCTTATTCTGCTCCTATTTATCTTTTTGCAGACAACACCACACAACCAGGCAAGACTGGCTGAGACCAAGATGGAGACTGAGGTAAGGCAAGGGTTAAGCCACAGTCTCATTATGAAAGTCAGAAGCTCACTCACCAGCACTAGGACAGGTTTCATCACTCACCAGCACTAGGACTTGGAAAACGAAGGGGATTGAATACAGTTCTTGGAAACACTTGACTATTTCTTTGAAATCCTGCTGACAATAACTTTTAGCCTCTCCTCTTCTTTGTACACCCCCACAAAAATCCAGTTTTATCCCCAATTCGGGGAGGTGGCCTTTGAGACAGCAGTCCCCCATGTCCTCAGGTTGCTGGCTCCTGATTAAACCTGATTTTGTCCCACCAACTCTTGTCGCGGGGTTGACTTTATGTGGTGAGCCCCAGAATCTGGTCTGGAAGCAAGGCGAGAGCTTCTGTGTCCAGCCAGCCCTACCTGGAGCCAACAAGTATTATTAGTGTTATTTTTACTTAAACAAATTTTACCTTGATTTTATCTTAACTCGTAACAAAAATAAACTTCAGGCTATTCAGAAGAAAGGCAAACCTTGATATTTATGTTTAAAGATATTCCAGTGGAGTTATGCAGCAAAGACATGGGAAGAATGGATTTAATGACTGAAAGTTATGTGAATGAAAGGTATTTATTTGGTCTATCATCTTATGACAAAACAAAGCCAGGAATATTGATCGTATTAACTGTAGGGTGTATTGAGTGAGACTAGAACAGGTTTAAGGACAGAATGACAAAGTTTAGTAGACAGACACAGTAAGAGAAAATAGCTAAAGACAGTGAGAAATAATTCCCAAAGAATAAACCCAAGTTTGTAAGATTTGAAAAATGTAAATATTAACAAAAGAGAAAGCCTTTAAGAGAATTATCAAAACATGACCTAGTGCATGTGCCTTTGGGTTTGGGGGGAATATGAATACTCCTTCTCTACTTTTCAGTTTTTCCTAATTTTCTATGAGTGTTATTTCTGAAACAAAATTAAATTCAAAAATACACTTTTCATGGATTTTCTTCCCTAGGAAGGAATAACTGATCAAGACTTTCCAAAGTCACTAGGAGAAACAGTATACATATAAAACCTGAAATTGAACACATTTGGAAAAAATGTTAAATCTCTAGAGTCCAGAGAAGCAATGAGTTAAAAGGAAAAGTTTCTCTCTTGAAAAGTTTAGTTTCCAATACTCAGTCCACTGCTCTGGTGCGATGGCTGTGTTATCCTTTTTAAAAACTGCAGACAAAAGAAATCAATGAGACATTATTTATAATCCAAACATATAAATATGGTAGACTCACTGAGTGAGTTATTCAGACACTTGAAATTGCCACTGGTTATAATACTTTATTCTTTGGGTAATGCCGGAGCTCTTCTGTAGAGTATCAATTTGAAAACCACTGAACTCATATTTCAAATGATTATTCATTTTTCTAATACCATTGTATTTTATAACTATGTACAGCACTTCTATGTCTGGTGAAGGGAATTCTATGAAAATAAACTGCTACAGAGAGTAAAGAAGAGATGAAATACAGAAATGAAAAGAGAGCTTTGTCTTGGAAAAAATTTCAGAATATTTTTTTAAAAGATGGGACTTGATTTAAACATATCTCAGGAGATCAAGCCCTTCATTCTGCTGCCTCTAGACAGGTGTCTTTGCCATCATTTTTGATAACTTTAGATGAGATGACTAAGATCCATTCTTTAAAGAGAGACAGTAATCAAAGCCTCCAGAGGGGCCCCTGAGCTGCTAGGTAATGAGGTTGTTGTAATTCTGCAGTCACTGCACCAGCAGAGACAGACCTCAAGTTGAAGTTTCTGTTGTCTTTCTCAGAGAACTAGTGATGGAGAGTATAGGGTCTTTCTCATAGATGGAGTTCAGTAAATTCCAGCAGAATTAAAGTTTTAAACTAATTCCCTAGTGCACTGTCATTTACAAACATCTGGTTTTGGGCATAGCATTGTAGGTTTTTTAGTAGTCTACTTTTAGTAGGCTCGAAATGACAAAATAACAGGTGTGTATGGAAGCCAGGTGTGGGACTTCTGTGACAGAGTATATGGCCTCTACCACCCTGGCCACCCCTGACCAGTCTCCTAATGCCCACCTGTGCAGGTTTCCAGTCAAGAAACCTAAAGCAGCTAGTAGCACTCCTTCCTGTTCTGCCTCCAGAGCTCACGCCAGTCCTGGTGCTGTCCATGGTGCTGACCTTGACCCTAGCCTCACACTGCCACTGGGCTGTCTTGTGTCCTGTGGGTAATCCTCGCACAATGCATGGAAAAGAATAAACCCCATTTACACCTTATAGAAAGCTGTGGTGTTTGATGTTACTTCCAGGGAGGAAGTTTGTTGACCAGGAAAGACTCTGCCAGAAGGCGTGGTGAAGATGTCTTGCAGCCTGCAGAACTCACCATGATCTCTCTGGCTGGGATGATGTACTCACCAGAGTGTACCAAGCTAAATATCCCATTGTTGGTTTCACAGCACCCCAATCTAGACTCAAAGCAGAGAACAGCCTTATTTTGACATAAAGGGCCAGTTAGGCAGAAGTGGGCTCTGGGAAGGTAGAGTGAGGAGACCCTCAGCTGCTGTCTGTTCCTGAAAAGTAGGCCGCCTGAAGTCTGATTCATCCAGATCCGAATAAGACAAATTAACCTGGAAAAAATGACAATAAACACCCTTTTAAAGCCAACCCCTTAATTTTAATCAGCTCATTTTAACCTACTTACTAGTGACAATAATGCAAATGTTTTGAAAGAAACCCAAAACACTAATATTTTGAAAACAGATTTCTAAATTTAGTTTACATTTTAATAATATTCTTGTCCTACTTTCTCTCTTCCGACTCTCATGTCCTTAAAAGATGATTTGAATCTTATTGGCTTTTATACTAAGAGACTGATTATTTCAGCACCTAAAACAGTAAGCTCAGAGCATAAGAACTGTGTAGGGCATGTAATAAATAATTCTTTATTAATAACATTATTTTCTTTTTAATATAAACTCAAGAGTTCTCCAATTTTTGATGGTTCTGTTAAAGGGATTTATACTCTGAGTTGCAGAAAATCAAACCAATATTTACTTAAAACTCATAAACCATGTAGAACAACAAGTCCAGAAGGAGAGTACTCATGAGCTGCTCAGCTCAGTATCTTCTCAGATTCCTGAGTAGCATCTTTCTAATTTTCCAGCCTGCTACATTGCCTTACTCTTTAGGCTGCTCCCCATAACATAAATGCCCAAGTTGGGGTCATCAAAGGAAACCAACCAAGTTCAGAAACAGAAAAGGGAAGAAATCTATTAGATTGGCACAGGACTTGCTATCACAGAAAAGTCTTTCTAAAGCCCCTAGAAAATCTGCCCTCCTGGCCCAGTGCTCAGAATGGTACCCAATGTTCTCATCAGCACAAATCACTCACTGGGGAGCGAAATGGTTGACATGATTGGTTCTCAGATTGGAGCCCCCAAACCAGCCTCTCAGCAACAGCATCATCTGGAAAATTGTCAGCAGTGCACATTCTGCCACCCCATCTCAGACCTGTGGGCCAGAAATTTGATGGGAGGGTGGGTTCAGCTGAAGCTGATGAGAAAGAAAGATTGAGAACCTTTGCCTGATTGTAGCTCACCCTCTGGGGTCGGGGAGAAGTATGGCTCTCTCAGAAGAGAATAATCACAGAACACTGAAGGAGATCAGGGGTGGGAAGTGACAGGGGCAAGAATCCCTTGCCTGGGTCCTCGGCAGTTTTCTAGCCGGCCCGAGATGTGGTACAGGCTGGCTCTTGGGATCATCCTGCTTTATTATTCCTCCCTGTCCTGATGGTTTGAAACATTTTAAGGATCGAGTCATTGTTATATTGTGGTCAAATGCCTTTCAAAATGACACCATTTCACCTTTTAAACCTTCAGTGATAGTCAAACTTTATCAGTTTTGCTCAAAACAAGGTTTGGAGTAAAAGAGCTCACTGTGTAATGGAAACAATTAGTGACTGGCTGAATAGTGAGTGACTTCCCTTGGTGCTGTGCTAACCATGAGCTAAAGGGAATTGAAGCAGTTTCACTGGGGTTTCATTTGAAGACCACTTAAGGAATAATTTCAGTCATCAGAATGAGCGATCTGTGATAGGAACAGTTGTATTTTTCCTGGGGGAGATGCAATCGTTCTGTACATGTAAAAGCTATTCGGTCTACTTTGAAGTTTTTATTGGGGAGGTTCGGGTGGAGTGATGGAAACAGATTTATCAGTGGCTCTTGCTGAGCTAAGTGTTGCTCACTGCATGCCTTATTTGACTATGTCCATGAATTAGGAGAAATCATTTGGAATTTTGTGAGGTTGCCAGAGCTACATTCATTATTGTAAAAAATGTCATGGGGTGAGCAGGAGTGAGACACCCCCTAGGTCCCCAGCTTTGTTGCTTCTGACCTGGGCTGATTTGAATTTGCCATACGCAGGGAATGTTACAGCCTAGCGGGGAGGAAGATGAACCCTGTCAATTGATTATAGTTTCCTTCCCCCTCCCTCAGGAACTTTTTTTTCCTTCTATTATTTCCTGTATTCATTGCCTGTTGTGGCACAGCAGAAACCTTAAGCCAAGGGACTTCAAGCAACATCCATTTATTATCTCACAGCTTCAGGGGGTTAGGCGCCCAGATGTGGATAAACTGGTCCTCTACCCAGGGTCTCCAAGCTGAAATCAGGTTGTGCGGGGAGTTTGTTCTGATCCGAGGCTCCGAGTGCTCCTCCCAGCTCCTCGTGGGTTGGCAGAACCCACTCTTCGCAGGCTCAGGATTGTGCTTTCCGCCTTCTTGCTGACTGTGAGCTCAGGTTCACCCTCAGACCTCTGCCGCATGGCAACTGCCGCAGTCTCCTTTAAGGTCAGTAGGAGGGTCCCTCTGATGTTTAACACTTTGTGTACCAATGCCCTTTAAATTTACCAGCCCTTGGGGCCGGCCATTTTCTGTGCCACCGCAGGAATGGTAGAAGCATTCAATAAAACACACACAACTCCTGAACTACTGGATATTAAAAAAATTGTCATATCTCTCATAAAACATCTTACACTTTCACCAAAACAATGTGTAAAGCTTCTAGACTGAGGACGATCAAAGAAATAGCTCTTAATAGTTCCAAATCAATCCACCGTGGCGTGAAGACCGGAGACTAGATGAACACGTATTAATACTTGAGCGGCCACCTGACACAGGTGACAAAAACACGTACTAATATGTGAGCGGACCACAGAGTGTTAAATATCTGACTCTGGGAAGGAATCATTCTCCCTAAAGCCTCGCCCTAACAGGTCAAGCACCCAGGGTGGCCTCTCTCATGGTCATGCTCTGCTTGGTGTCAGTTCTGGCAGCAACAGTCCGCACAGGTGATGCTTGTCTCTCCGTCCTAGGGGCTCATAAGCTGTACCCTCTAGGTTGGGGTTAGATCAGTGATATAATCACCTAAAGACACATATACCATTTTTTTTCCCGCCCCCTCCCGCTTCCATTTTCTTTTTTTTTAATATCAATTTCCTTCTTCCCCCCCACCCCCCCCACACACATCCCCATCATTAAGCATGCATGACAAAGTTAACTGAGCAGGGACCTTTATTACATGTGCAAAAATCCTTTTTACTTTGCAGTATAAGTTAACCCAATCGTGGGCGTGGTGTCCTCTCCTATTCATGGGTACTGTCTACACTCCTTTCAAGGATAGGAGGTTGTACAGGAGGTGACCACTAGCTCAGGAATCTCGCTTCACTGTCAGAATTTTACCCGCCACTCTGTCCCTTCTCTCCCATTCCATTCTTTTGGTTCTTGTTTGGGGTATAGGTGCACAGAAGGTGTACGCGTGCATGCACGACTGTGATAGCAGTGATAACCAAACCTACAGAAAAGCAATGTCCTCACTGTCAGACACCTCAAGAAGAAATGATTTGTGGTTTTTCTCTGATCATTTACAGCTTATGAAAAGGTTGAGATGATTACAGCTCTGAGGGATGCAAGTTCATCCAGATACGTCCTTAAAAAATAACCATGGAAATAGCAAATCGTAAAGTACCACCTGTCTTGGAGTTGACAGGTGCTAGTGACACGAACTAGGAAAGATGTAGTAAGTTCTAGATTTTTAGCAGGGCATGCGGTATAAGCAGACTGTAATTCATTGCTCCCAGCTGAATGTGTTCTGGGGTCATGCAGAGGAAATATCTCAGGACTTTCCAAGCCCTGGTTTTCCAGTTGTGGCTCAAGCTTTAATGTGGAATTCGGCTGCTCTGTGAAATGAGGGGTTATTAATAAATGTGGTTTAGGGCTCTTGAGCAGCAGGAAAAAATCACCATCTCATTTCAATAATGTCTGTCTAAAGCCAGTCAAAATCCATTTTTAGAATAATGCTCTCATCTAGATCCATGATTAGAAGTAAAACCCTTTGACAATTCACTTGTTTGAGTGAGTAAAATAGTTGCTAAGATAAAGACAGCACATAGACCTTGAATTCGTAAAAGCTGAATATAGAAACTGCTGCTTAATTTGACCAGGAAAAAAAATTAAATTCAACTTGCAATCGAAAAAAGGAACACATTTCATGATAGGTTATACTGTGCTTTTCTGAATTAGTAGCTTGTCAATTAACATGTGCTGTAGGTGGTGAAATGAATAAGAAAAGTTGCAGAAGTTGTCTTAGTTGTTGTTTTAAAAATCCCTTTGTAAGTCTGTGGTAGGTTTTGACTTTTCTATACCTGATACAGATAACATGCTTGTTTTGTGATGTAATATTAAAACAGGTATTAAAATGCCAGGGTATGTGATTCATTTCCTTTTTTTTTTCCCCCTGAATCTCAAAGGACAATGAACCCTCAGTACTAACGAATGTGACCTGTGAGAAACATGGGGGAACTCAGGCTCTTTTTCACCTCCCATACCCAGCCTCTGTGGATACCACCCACAGCTCTGTTTTCCTCCCAGGTTTTATTACCTACCTGTGATTCCATGTTACTGCAAAAAGCGCTGAGGAGCGTGAATGTGTGGGGTATGCAAACCTACAAATGTGACACCGGGGCTGAGAAGTGGGAGATGGAACGGGCTGGGAGGCTTGGCTGCTGCCGGCCTGCCTCCCTCCCTGCGTCTCTGCCTGTGTATCCCGTCCCCTGCTTCAGGGTTAAAGGCTTGTCAGATATACTGAAGGCGCCGAGATTCTTTGACTAAATCAACTGTGAACCTGCCCAGCCTAGGATGGTTGCATAACACCTTATTTGGAGATAGGGCTTGCAGATAATCAAGTTGAGACCAGTTCCTTAGAGTGGGTTGTAATCCAGTATGACTGTGTTCTCATAAAAAGAAGGAGCTAGAAGGGATCATGCTCAGTGAAACAAGCCAGAAGGAAAAAGAAAAAATATCAAATGGTTTCACTTATAGCAGGAATACAGAGGAACCAAATAAGAGAGAGACATTCAGCGAGAGACGGGGAGGATAAGGTCTCAAAATGGGGGAGAAAAGAGCACAAGGGACTATGGTGACGGTTCACAGGTGAATCGGTGGTGGGAGACCCATGGGGAATACACAATAATGTAAAAGACATAAATAATAATAACAATAAAAGAAGAAGGAATTTGGACGCAGAGACGGATATGTAGGGGCAGACCGCGGAGGGCACACCATCAACAAACTGGGGTGCTTGAGACGTTCGGAAGTCAGGGGAGAAGCTTGGATCCCATCCTCTAGCTCACAGTTCCCAGGAGGAATGCTCTCCCAACTCATTGATTTCACACTTGTGGCCTCCAGAGCTGTGAGACAACAAACGTCTCTTGCGACAACCTCCCAGTTTGTGATGCTTGGTTACTGTAGCCACAAAAAACTAACACATGTACGTTTTTCAGTTTTTTTTTTTTTTTGTTCTTCATGCTTAAGTGATTCCCCACAATGATTTCATTCGACTGGTCCAGTGTAACCACTTAATATTTGATCGTAACTCTGCTTTCTTTTGCAGATTTTTAAGTGGTTTTCAGCTCTAGATATTAATAAATTTCTATATGACCCAGAAAGTTCCTAAGTTTCTGTTCCCAGGAGTTCACGTGGTTGCTTTTGAGATACCACATAGTACAGTTTGAGATTTCTGCACAGAGAGGATTTTCTCCTTCTTTGGGAATTTATTGTTGTTGGGGTCCTCCTTTTCTTTTGCTTATCAGTGCACAATGTGAAAACAAGCGGAATTGTGCTGGAAAGTTTTCTTCCATATACAATTATTTTGAAGATGTCTGGAGAGAGAATATAAACGTATTTTTTAGGTGACTCCGTAAGGGATGGTATCTGGTAGTTTTTCGTGGGGAGAAAGGCCTGAGAAACTGGCCTCACCCAGCATGATGCTAGACCTGAAGATATAACATTTTTATTGCAGAGCTCTTCAAAAAAAGGAAAACCTGCAAGCACACAGCACGAGCTCTATAAGTCGAGTTCTGCTGGTGGCACAGAGTGACTTGGAAAGTCAATTTCTTCCTCTTCCAATAATTGTCAACTATCTGCTAAGGTGATTTTTGGAGAGCATCTAATTGTGACTTTAAAATGTATGTCACTGTATAAAAGTGGCATATACCCTATCTTGTGGAAATGTGAACAAAATCTGTACCATGAGGACAAATTCAAAAATGGCTAACAGTAATGGCATTGCAGCATAAATTCTTTTTCTCTTGATATTTGAAATTATCAAGTGCATTCCATAGCCAAGTTGGAAGTGGTCCGTAATTACAAAAGTTAAAATACTTCATCAGTCTCAGTACCAGGTGTGATTTCCATACTATGCTCTCTTTTTGGCTGGACTGACCACGTGTTCTTGGGGTTTGACCCACAGCAGCTGCCAAAGCTACCCAATTAGGGGGATATCTCAGCTTTGCAGGGGTAGCTGACTTCTCGATGTGTTGTAAACGCAGGGAGGGCTGCCCAGGCAATGCCTGGCTTTACTGCTGACCTCAGGATTATACTCTCTGGTCAAAATGGACTTCTTTAAAAAATATCGAATGGTTTCACTTATAGGAGGAATATAGGGGAACCAAATAAGAGACCAGGAGGAGAAAATAACACAGAAAACAAAAACTAGCAGGAAACCATAAATAAGAGACATTCTGCAGGGGAGGGGGAGGAAGAGGGACTGAAACGGGAGAAAAGAGCATAAGAGACTAATGGTGACGTTTCATGGGTGAATTGGTGGTGGGAAACTTATGGGGAATACACAATAATGTAAAGGACAAAAATAAAAATAATAAAAAAATGGACTTCTTTAAAATCATTGAATAACTGAATTCTCCAAACCCTAATGGTGATGTGTGGCAAGAGAAATTTATGATTTAGATTATGTTTCAAATTCAGAAGTGCTCCTTTGGGCATATAATCCCCCCAAACAGCTCGAGAATTTTTATTTTAACAGTTTTATCACAGAATTCGGTATCTTGATTGAAACTACTGAGACATATGGATATGGTTATAGCAGTCAAGACCAAGGAGAAAGAAGCAATCTTAGGGTGTCCTGGTGCTATGTGATTTTATATTGCCTGTGTTTTTTGGCATGTATGTATGTACTTGCCTAGGAAGTCCTTGAAAGAAATATCTTGAATAGACAATAATGAGACAAAACCCATAGTAAGAGAAATATTAGAGGGGAACATCCATCTATTTCCTCTTGCAATCTTTCCATTCTTGTTTTTTTCTTCAAACCTATGACAGTTACAAACACCATTACTTGAAAAGGCATATTTTATGTGTGTGTGCAATAAGTGAAGAATGGCCCATTATCTTAAATTAATATTTTCCCATGAATACCAGCATTTAAACACTGTTATTATTTGGTAAAATCAATTAGAATCACTTTTCAAGGATTCCTATTGAAACCCGATGGGAGTGGGAAGTGGTGTCGGGAAGTTAAGGACACAGGTAGTGTGACTTTCTTTACCGTGCACCTGCAGCATGCCAGCCCTGGACTGCTGGCTGATTCGTGTTATCTCATTTTCTCTCATAATACTTGACCATGAAATTTATTGTCTCAACATCACTGATAAGAAAATGAGATGAAGCAACTGTGTTCATTTTTTTAAAAAAACCTATTAGTGATGGTAACACCAGCTGCTGTATCAAATAAGCCCTAAGACGTCAGGGACTGAGCAGATGAGAAGTCGATTTCTTGTTGTATAACAAACCAGTGTAGATGCTCCTGTATAGTTTGTGTCCTAGCAGTGAAGAGACACAGATTTATCTCATCCTTGCCCTAGTCACCCTCTACAGTCCCAGAATTCTGTGCATTTTTATCCTACTTAGATAGGAAGAGAGGATAGAGAAAACAAATGCTTCCTAAACACTCTTGCCCAAGACTAGCACTTGGGTTTGTATTCCATAGATGAAGGCAACTCTGACGGGCACCGGGAAGAGGGGCTGGGAAGCACCCCCTTGGGTAACACATTGCAATGGCTCCCTCAATGTATGTGCATCAATTTTGGTGGCCAGGAATAGTTTCTAGCTCACCTGTCTACTAATAGATGTGGCCCACCCACTGAGGGTGCACCTGTCATCTTCATATCATTGTGATTTCATTTAAAATCTTAGGGGAAATTCCTGTTAGATACAAGGGTCCAATATTGATCGGGTGATTCTACATTGTGAGTCATGTAATATTTTAAATATTATGTTGAGGAAGAAGCATTCACCAAAGAGCAACGGTGAACCCAGCACTATTTTGCGGGGAAGTGGGCACAATTAGGGGTACAACTGCCGAGAAGAGACTGTGATTTTTACTGAATAGTCAGATGGTTTCTTCCAGGGCCTCTCAGGATGTTGGCAAATGATTGCAACTGTATGGCATTTTAAGGACTACCAGAAATGCCCCCAACATTTCCCTTTGAATATAGCAAAGTGCACATGGATGTTCCCTTCTAACAATGACAGGTGGTTGAATTTACCCAGCTGGCAGGCAAGTGGGGAGCCAAGTGGGGAGTGAGACCCACACACGGTGGCCATTCCTCCCATAGGACTCAGTTTAGGTTGCCTGAAATTTTGTGAAACCAGAGAGTTTGAATTAAGGGTTGTTTCAGCACTTTGCTTTCTCTCAAATTTTCACCAGAACCCCAGAGCACAGCAGTCGCAGATGTGTTTTACTAAAAAAGATGTTAGGAAGTCCTGCGCCACCTTTATGAGCTTCTAGACACGTAGGCAGAAGGCCTTGGAGCTCTTGGATTAGTAGAGTCAGTAACTAGATTAGAATTAGAATCCAGGGTCCCCTTGTCCCTTCTCAGTATACAGTTCACTGATTAATATCCTGATAATATTGAGATACTTCTAGATCCCTGGTAATCCTGGGGATATGCTAGAGTTCAGGGTAGACAGTGCCTCCCTCCCCAGCCCCTACCACACTGCTTCATGAGAAATAAACAACCTTGACAGTCAAATTGCACTGATTTCAGGTAATGAATAGAATGGGGGCTGCCTCTCAGTGTGGATCTTTGCCGTGATTACCACATTGTCTTTACTGGTTTTGTGGATCTTTAGATGGTTTTGTGTTTCCAGTTTGGTGCCATTTGGTGCCCCTGTCTGGTACTATGCTAGGTGTTCTATGGAGATCAAGATACAGCAAGAGCTTTTTTTCAATCTTAATGTCATTTCATCAACCACCACTAACTTCTTTAGAGACCAAAATTTCAAGTCACAGTCTTGACTCCTAACTGGTGTCTTAGATTCCAAGGAGAGGTGGCGGCAGCTGGACTGCCTGAATGATGTGCAAAGAAGTACATGCAGTTGGTCATGGCAGTTTCCAGTGAAGTTGGGGGTCAGGGCTCGTTCTCCCCCAGGTGCGGATGTGATTCAAGTTGACAGCAAAGAGCAGCCTCACCAGGAGGTAAGGGCAGTAATTGGAGAATAAAAAGTCTCTTTCTTTGGACTCATCTCCCATAAGGCTCTGCACAGATTTTCTCTTTGGCTGATGAACAAGCATCTGCTGCTTGTTTCAAAAAAAAAGGCAATTTTACTTGATTTCTGATTCCAACATTAATATGGCCAGGCATTGGGAAGTCAAGGTCCATTTCTCATGTTTCTAGAGTTTTTCTTGGAGCACATTCACTCAAAGACACATCTTAGATATTGTGGCTAGGTTCCCAATTTAGTCCACTAAGACCCATTCACTCTCTACCCTGAAGAAAAGACCCCGAACCAACCATTGCACTCAGAATATGGATGAAGCATCGTATTACACAACTGGGTTGAGGAGGTAGTTTGAATTCAACTTTATCCACCACTCTGTTGCTGAATGCATTTGAAAATATGGTTTCAACTTACCAGCTTTCCATCTGTTAAGCTATATCATTCAATAAAAGAGAGAAAAAATACTTAAATAAAAAATTTCAGTATTAGAAGTAATTCATAGGTTTTCAAGGTTCACCTACTTCATATTAGTGATAAGATTACTGAGTCCCAGAGGAGCAAATGACATGACCATGTCGCATAATAAATGGAAGAAGATGAGGAGATCCATCTTAGCACAAACCCAGTTCACTTTCTATTAATTTCATAGCCAGGCACAGGTTCTGGAAATGCAGAAGAGGATGCAGAGAATTAGATGTCATTTGATTCAAGGTCATTCTGAAAAGAAATCCAGCTGAGGCTGTGTTGATGTGGAAATCTTATTTCCTCAAATATTTAATGAGTTGTTAATATTTTTCTGGTAGGTAAACTTGTTTTTAATTCCCCTACTATGTTCCAGACAGTCTCATTTGTTATCAGAGACTGACTTATTTTGATGTTAATTGTTTAAATATCAGCATGACTATTCACTGTTTCCAGCTAGTGTGATCAGTGACTCAGTTATTTTTTTTTCTGTAACCAAGTCTAATTTTATTTTAATTTTTTTAATATATATTTTTATTGTTATTTATGTCTTTTACATTTTGTATTCCCCTTGGGTAGCCCACCACCAACTCACCCGTGATCCATCTCCATGGTCCCTTGTGTTCTTTTCTATTCCATTTTGTGCGCTTTTCCTTCCCTCCCTCCGCATCCCCCCCACCCCCTGCTGATTGTCTCTCTCCTATTTGGTTTCCTTATAGTCCTGTTATAAGTGAAACCATTCGATATTTTTCTCTTTCTTTCTGGCTTATTTCACTGAGTATGATCCCCTCAAATTCCATCCATGTTGCTGCAAATTGCATGTGTTTATCTTCTTTCCATGCTGAATAGTATTCCATTGTGTATATGTACCACATCTTCTGGATCCAATCATCTATTTTTGGACATCTGGGTTGCTTCCATACCTTTGCTATTGTGAACAGTGCCACAATGAACATACGGGTGCATGTATCCTTTCGGATCAGTGTTTTTGTATCCTTTGGGTAAATTCCCAAAAGTGGGATTGCTGGGTCGTATGGAAGCTCCG
>PVIJ01016270.1:19858-33388 GCA_004024925.1 Scalopus aquaticus
TGTTGTTGCCTGTATTTTTAATGTGTGCCATCCTCACAGGTGTGAGGTGGTATCTCATAGTGGTTTTGATTTGCATTTCCTTGATTATAAGTGATGTTGAGCATTTTTTCATGTATCTGTTGGCCATTTGCTTTTCTTTTTTGGAGAAGTGCCTTTTGAGCTCTTCTGCCCATTTTTTGATTGGGTTATTGGCTTTTTTGTTGTTGAGTTGTGTGAGTTCCTTGTAAATTTTTGTTATCAGTCCTTTATCAGATGAATTGTGTGCAAAGATCTTTTCCCAGTTGGTAGGGTGTCTGTTAGTTTTGGTTAATGTCTCTTTTGCGATCAGTCACTCAGTTAAAGCCATCCAAAAGATGATGTGGGTTCAACCCTTGCCAGGCTTCTGAGAACTTCTCTTTCACTGCTAGTAAAATAGAAGTCATCTCTTCTACTGCTAGTAAAATAGAAGTCTGCCATTTTTAAAAAGATTTACTTATTTATGCATGCAAGAACTGGGGTGTAGGCCAGAGGTGTGGGGTGGTGAGAGAATTCCCCAGAGACAGAGTGGGGAGCAGAACAGGCAGACTGACTGAAGTACACTGCTGAGGGGAACAGCGGGGGGACAGAAGAGATCTGCTGCGCCACGTGGGAAGCTCCCTGGCTGGGGATCGAACTCATGCTGCAGATAGCTTCATAGTGCTGAGACTTAACCCCTTGCGCCACCACAGAGGCCCAGAAGTCTGCCATTCTTTGGCCCTCATTTTCATAATCATGACAGTGGAACCTCAATAGGTAAAGAAGAGTGACAAACTGTGTAGTGGCATTGAAACATGGTTAAACAAAAATTCCTCACACGCCCACCAATGAAGGTTGGTGGTAAGTCCCTCCCCTTGAATGCGGGTGTCTTACACTGTCCAGAAGGATGGAGCATGGCAGCGTAATGCCAACTACTTCTGAGGTGAGGTCAGAAAATCTTTGGAGCATTTGCCTTGTTTGCTCTGACAATCTCTCTTTGAACCCTGTGTTGCCATGGAAGAAGCCAGCTACTCTGAGGCTCCACATTGAAAATCACCTAAGCCACATAGAGAGGCTAAGTGTAGACAGTCCCAAGTGACTCTGTCATTCTCACCCAAGAGCCAGATGTGTGAGCTTAGACGTGTGCAGCTGATCACCCCCTGCCCCGCCCCGGTTGGTGGAGCCTTCCCGGGGGAGTCCCCAGACATCAGGTTGCAGAGACAGGTCATCACTACCCATGCTGTCTGGATTTCTGGCCCGCAGAATGTGTGAGCTTAGTAAAAGTGCTAACTTCTTCCATGACCAAGCTTTGGGATGACTTTATACAGCGGTAGATAACCACAACAGAAGGGAGAGCTGCTGGCAGTTGACTGGGGTAGGTTTTATTCCTGAAGAAGAGAAACAGAATAATTCATCCTAGTCAATTTAGAGACTTAATGATAGTTCTGTCTTGTGCCCCAAAAGTTAATTTTCTAGACTTTCCTTATATTAGCAGAGAGAATGTTAATCAGAAAAATAAATAGATTGCAAACAAGTGTCAGCACAGAAAAGCTGACTTTCCATGGCAACTGAGACAAACTCTTGTTTTTAAAGTTCACACTGAAAGCAAAACAACCTTGCAGCCAATCCTCATATCTTGAATTGATTTATGTACTGTTTCTGTGCTTTTAATCAGTCTTTCCCTCCTCCTATAAGTATATTCTTTCTGGATTTGATCTTTATGTATGCTGATTCTTTGATTCCACTCCTCCCCCTTCCCTGCTTCCCCAGGGAATCTGAGTGACTGTAGCAAGAAATCTGTAAAGCATTTTATATGCAGAAGCATCTTGGTTGATTTCATTGATAAATAAGTTTACATGGCTGTATTTTATATTAAAATGTTTGGAGGTTTTAGTGGTGGCCTATACCGCATCGCTATTAAAACCAACTTCAATTTACCTCAACTACAAAGCTATCTTTAAACACCTAAAGAGTGTTGGGCATAGTCCCAAAATGATAAATTAATAAAATGTGTTTGGCATTGGATATTGAATAGGAGCTAGATTGCACTGTTGAAATAAAATATTTCTTCTGTCTGATATATATACATATATATATATATATATATATATAGTTCTTAGAAAAGCATAGTAGCAAATGGATAAGAATATTGATTGATCTTAGAGTTTATATACATACATATGTAAACACACACATATATCTTATCTGTCTATATTTGTTAATGATACCCATAATTTTAAAAGCACTTTCCTTTAATATTTTCTCTGTTAGAAGTTTGCATTTGTGGGAAGTAATGGATTCTTTTTACAGAATACATAATCATTCTCCATAATAGAACACTTTTTATGACTCCAAAAATATTTATTCTCCTGAAAAAAATCAGGATTACAGTTTCTGAATATTTGAATATTTTCACTATCCTAACCCTCCCAAATATTCCCTCTTGCATACTTGTAGCTGGATGTCCAACAACTATCATTCTTGTAAGGAAATTATTTAGGTGGGAAGGAAATTTTTGGTTGAAGGAAGAGTGATGGTAGCCTTAGAAATGAAATTATCCTTTGAGATCTCACGTCCATGAAGCTCTTCTGCCCTCTGATAGATCTTATTTTTATTTATGGAATCATCGTAGTATTCAGCTACAAATCTTGTGCTGCAAAACCATTTCTAGTATGAAGATTACTTTTTGAGATTCAGAAATGAAATGTAAAACGTCAAAAGGGAAAAGGAATTGTGCCCTGTTGTGTGTATGCATTTGTGTGCACTGAACTTCTGTTTCCCTACTGGAGTCCATTGGGTGTTGTGATGCAAATTCTTAGAGGGTTCCCCAAATTTTTTCTCCCAATGTGTATATACCTTTCTTAATCCTTAGAATTATAAATCTGGTAGATTTTTCTCCCTTGCATAGGTAGTTATATGGCACAATTATTATCTGGATGGGTAGGACTTGGTCTCATATGTGGAGGAATATCTCTGAGTGGCCCCAGCTAACAGCTAGCAAGGAATGGGGAACCTCAGTCCTTCAACCAATGATACTTGAAATCTGCCCACAGGAAGGAGTTTAGGTGCAGATTTCAGTCCTCCCCCACTCCCCAGCAATCTCCCTGGGAAAAGTTTGCCCTGATCAGAAATCACACCATGCTGGATTTTCTACAGAATGGTGAGCTACTAAATGGGTGTTGTTTCATGCCTCTGTTTGTGGTAATTCTTATGCAGCACCAGGAAACTAAGCCAGACGTGTATTTATCAAGGATACCTTTCTAATGTCGCCATTCAGCTCTTCAGTCCATCGATTAAATTATTTTATTCTTTTGGTCCTTTGCTCATCTTGAAGGAATCAGAATTTTGAGAAGCAGATTCACAATAGTCCTCTCTACCAGTTCATGTCAGGGTGGGGAATGTTTTCTCAGCAAAAGCTGGAAAATGCCTGAAATTCTCTTCTTCATTACGGCCTGTAGAATTACTTCATGAAACTATACTAATGAACACTACTTTGCTGTCTTTATTACCATCTAAGTGTTGGTGGAATAATTTGGTGGAAAGTTCCTCTGAGATTCTCGAAACAGAATTTTGAGTAAAAGAACATCTGGGCTACAAACTCGCCTCTGGTGAGAAAGCTGTGAGAACAACTAAGAAAGAAGCAGATCTAGGAGGTCACATATTTTCAGCTCAAATTCTTCCACAATTGACTGTTTATCCTGTGTTCTCAGATCATTTTGCCTGCAGGGCTGCTAAATAAAAACCAAGCAAAACAGAAAGAATTTATATAGCATGTGCCAAATCAACTGGATTGTGGCAATCTTCAACTTTGGTTTCTATTAAGGGAATAAGGCAAACAGTCCCAAAGTATATGAAACTGCATATCACATATGATTACAAACTCCCATTCAATTGTGGCCTAGAGCTAAGGGATTTTTTTTCCTCCTTAGGACTTGAGAAGAAAGACTATCTGGTGTCATTTAATATGATGCAACATTAAGTTTTCAGCAGAATCTACAATTCTAGCAGTGCCGCTCAGTCTTAATGTACATGCAAAGGAAGCTGCATATTTCAACATCTATTAAACTAAGCATTTGAGGAGCTTCTGCTTAATCTTCAATTGGAAATAATTAATCTACTCATAATACACTAAAAGGCAAATATCAAAGGCAGAGTGTACTAGCACCTATAAATGCCCGACTTCAATTGACAAATATGCTCAAGTGAAATCATATGCTCATGGATTTGATTCAGTATTTGACAGTATCTATATCTGTGTGACAAGATATTTTCAGAGATAAAAATACATAAATGCTAATTAATTAGATCACAGGAAATATTAACTTTGAAGTTTTAAGGAAAATGTTATCCCTCCTCCCATTCTTCTCATTAGCAGATATGAATGACGAATAAAAACTGCACTCGATTATTATTGAAATTAAAAAATTTCATCTTGATTTTATCAATAAAAAATGTGGGAATATGTTCTCCTCCCTGCTATAAATTACCTATTCTGAATTCAATTGACATGCAGGCAGCCTAGGGAAAGGATGTTTTTAACTAATCTTCAATTTAATTTCTTGCTTTGTTGAAATCTGTGGTCCTTACAGTAGCTCATCTGAACTTGCTAGATAGTTTCCCAGTCCTTGGGAATGTCAGCAATGAAGTGAAATCAAGCCTGAAAATGCTTGATTTAAAATGTATTCTTTCTTCCACCGCGTTCCCTGATTAGTCATAAGATGGGGTAGGCAGAAAGCTTTAGGATTCCTCTGCATCTATAAGACAAACACTGGGACTTTGCCACGGTCACCCTACAGGGTGCTCTGCTGACAGATTCCTGATATTTACTCTGACAAGGGACAATTTTGAGATCTTAGCCAGACCCTCCCCAAAATCCCTCCAACAGATTTTCAATCATGATGATAGCCGGCTGTGCACACACATAGAATTGCTAATTATGTACCAGTGGGAGCAAGTCCTCGAACAACAGAGAGGCAAGTCACACTGCCAGGGAGTGCATAGCCCAGGGAGCGAGCCAGAAATTAAACAAATATTAATTAAAAAAATACTTACTTGAATTTTCTTACTTGCACAGAAGGACAATGAAGGATTTGAAAAGCAATTAGAAGAGGTGAGCCAGATGTACCTGGCAGGGACAGGGTTGGTTGCTGGAAATTTCTTTGAGGAAATGACATTTAAACTGAGCCCCTTAGGATTCGAGGATGTTAGCAGAGCACAGACAGTATTTGCCAAGGCTCTGAGTGAGCAAGAGCTGTGATCAAGTCAAAGAAGACTGGCTTGGTCAGAGTGGGGTGAGCGGGGTGGAAAGTGAGGTGGAAAGGGAGGCAGACGGACTGACGAGGAGTGTGGAAGCCAGACTGAAGACAGTGTTGGCACTTTTTCTGCAAAGAGCCAGCTGGAAAGTACTTGCGACTTAATGGACCGAGAGACAAAAATCAAGAATAATCCACCTCCTAGCAAATCCCAGTGTTTGATGATAAAGTACAGCGTCTGCACACCCGAGGAGCAGTCCAACCCTGAGAGGGTGAGCCTGTCTTTGGAGGGACTCTTGTACTTCTGGGAGCAGGACTCGAGGTCTTTGGGCAGAGAAACCCAGGCTCCCAGACACTCTAGAATAGGGGCAAACATTTTGTTGCAACCATTCAAGCCTGCAGTTGTAGCATGAACGCATCGCGGACAACGCATAAATGCACAGTCATGGCTGCCTTCTAGCAAATCTGGGTTTAGACGCACTTTTTAGGAGCAGCATCAGTGTAACCTCTTGGAAGCCTTGACACTGGCTGGGACACAGCAGATAAAAGTAAGGTAGATCTTGGAGTGACCCCGGAATATCTCCTTAACTGGATGCTCTGGTTGAGGGCGTGTCATAGGCCTCACTTTGCTTGGTTGAGAAGAAAGAAATACAGGGCCTCCCTGGTGGCACAAGGGGTTAAGGCTCAGCACTATGAAGCTATCCACAGCCACTGCGGCACGAGTTCGCTCCTCAGCCAGGGAGCTTCCCACATGGTGCAGCAGACTTCTCCTGTCTCACCCACTGCTCCCCTCAGCAGTGTACGTCAGTCGATCTGCCTGTTCTGCTCCCCACTGTCTCTGGTGAATCCTCTCACCCCCCCACACCTCTGGCCTACACCCCAGTTCTTGTATGCATGAACAAATACATCTTTTAAAAAAAGAAGAAAGAAAATAAACACCAAGAACTGGGAAAACGTGTCTGCACTGATTTGTAGCAGGTAAGGAAGACAGTGAAAAGCAGGAAAAGGGGAACATCCTTTATTAGCAGTAAGCTTTGTCCTAAGGTAGAGAAATGGGATCTCCAGAGGTGATTGACAGTGGTTGGACCAGAGTGGGAGACAGTGAAATCGTCAGTCTCCAGATATAATTGGCAGGGAAAGCCACAAGGATTTGCTGATGGAGTGTGTGAATATGAGAGACAGAATTTATAGTCACTTTGCCTGAGACCGCTTAGCATGGGATTGGTATTTGTTTCTGGAGCTGCTGTAACAAAATACCACAACCTGAGTGACTTCAAACAACATGAGCATATTTTCCCATGTTCTAGAGGCTGGAAATTAGGTGTCTCAGGGGCAGGTTCTCTGAAGATTTTAGGGAAGGCTACTTCTTTTTCAGCTTCCAGTGCTCTCTAGAAATAGTTGGCATTCTTAGCTGTGGCTCTCTCACTGCAGCTTCTGCCTCCGTCACCACATGATGTTCTTCTCTGTGCCTTTTTGCCTCTTCTTAAAAGGTGCCCAACGTGTTGGATTTAAGACATTCCCTTCTCCCTTCCCACTTTGATTTCACACTAACTTGATTAAGTCTTCAGAGGCCCAGTTTCCAAGCAAGGTGATATTCATGTTGTTAGGACACAACCATGTTTTATATTTTTAGGGGACACAGTTCAACTCACCAGAGGGCAACAAGTGGGCTGCAGAGACTTGGGAAGTACCTGAAATCTGTTTGTCTGCACATTAGTTCATGTATCAGTTGTGGGATTCGTTTGTTCATGAGATTCCTGGACCTCAGCAAATCATAGATCTACTTTAATTTCCCCTTCAAGAAAAGACTGAGCTATGAAGAGTTCAAGTTACTTGAAGGAGCTTTTGGACTATATCATGGTGGACCTAATGCAAGGTGTCCCTAGTATTTTTCCAGAATCCTCCAAGGACTTCTTTTATGGGGTGTGAAGTGGGAAGAGTAATAGTACAAAGAGGACTGTATGGAATAACACACAAGATTGTCCTGCGGCCAGCTTGCCTCTACGTGTTCTCTATGTGACCTCTCTTAAGGCTGGGTCGAGCCACAGCCCAAGGCATAGAGCAGCGCAGTTGTACAGAGCATGCGCTGTGTACACCTAAATGCCTGACTGACGCTTGGTCATGCTGGTCTGGACAGTTGGGAAACGCGTAGAGTTGCGTTCAAGCTCAGCCAGGTCACAGGCAACAGCAGAAGATGTTCCTGTGCTGCTGGCGACATCAGTGTCATTCCTGGGGGAGGGTGGGCTGTGACAGGCCCTGCCCCAGGCTTCTCGCTGATATATTATCAGTCGCATTTTTGTTACCTTCACGCTTTCCCAGGACTGTGCTGAGACAGGTGACTTCCCTCTTCCTGCGTCCTTGTCCCTGAGCTCCTACCATGGGGTGGCTCTCTCAGATATTTCAGAACAGCCTGTGTGTCTCCAGTTCCCGAGAACAGGGAAGACCCTGGGCACATCTGCATTTGGTGTGTAACAAACAGGGCGGGCAAGGCAGAGAGGGGCAGAAAAGGGGACTGTGACATTTACTACCTGCAAGCAATGATGAAGCTGAGTACTGATGGAGGGAGAGAAATGTTTATTAGCCTGTGCTTTGACTTTCCTGATTGTGCAGTGGAAAATATGGCCTGTTTTTGATTTTTCTCTTTCCAAATAAATAGTAGAAATTGGCTGAAAATACTTGAGAGGTGACAGAGCTATAATTCACTTTTTAAAACCAGCAAAGCACTGCAATTTTACTAATGTTCCTTTTTTATGACAAAGGAAGAGAAGAAATGATTTTTCAAGAATAGTGTGAATGCTCCAAAAAACGATAATCAAAGACATCATTGTTTCAGTTTATTATAATTACTCATCAAATAATTACTCCTTAATTATATTGGTTTCTTGTAACTGTCCAAGCCGATTCTAAAACACTTATATCTCCTGGTATTTACTATTTGCACATAACTGTGCCTCTAATCTACCGAGAATATCCCCAAACCATTGCAGGGCACACAGCTGGTCAGACCCTGCCACGAAAAACTCCCGTCTCTCTGTTTAACACCCCCCCACTCTGATTTCTTGAAAAAGATGGAAGCCTGTTCAATCAAAGGCCAATCCCTCCATAATTGGAGCCCCATGGTCTGCTGGAGGACTTTGCCATCAATCACTCCTCCTCTCAAGTTCTCCACCCCTTTTCGCTGCAGAACCTTCTCTGCGTGGTAGGAACATTTATAATAAATCCCTCCTTTCTTACGTAACGAATGTTTTCTACTTACTCTCTGGCTAGGTCCTTCCTGGTTAGCGTAGGTGCTTATAAACAAAATCAAATGTCAAAACAAAGCAGAACAAAACAAAGTGTATATATTTTTAGAGATTTTTATTTATTTATGCACACAAGAGATGGGGTATAGGCCAGAGGTGTGGGTGGTGAGAGGATTCACCAGAGACAGAGTGGGGAGCAGAACAGGTGGATCTACTGAAGAACACTGCTGAGGGGAGCAATGGGTGAGGCAGGAGAGGTCTGCTGTGCCGTGTGGGAGGGTGCCTGGCCGGGAATTGAATTCGTGCTGCAGTGGCTCTGGATAGCTTCAAAGTGCTGGGACTTAACCTGTTGTACCAGCAGGGAGGCCCTCTTGTCACATTTTTATAGAAGCAATTTCCCTAGGATTTTTGCCCTGAGGATAGACCAGTGGACAAGCTATTTGAGTTTGCCTAATGTCAAACATTAATTTTCAATTACTGGACAAGAGTCATTTCTAGGATCTTAAAGAAAATTGTATTTTTCACGGTTGCTTCAAAGGGTAGGTCAATTACTATGACAAAAGCAGACAAAAAAGATAGTTGTTTACAGACCAAAGCTTGGTCAAGTCTCCTGCTGAAGGTGGTGTAATAAGTGACTCATATGAGCAGAGATTCCCAGAGCGGACTCCCAACCAATGGGCAGGATAGTCGACATAAAGCCCATGTTTAAGGGTGAAGGCAGGATCTCAGCAGCCGCTATGGGCCTCGAGGTCCTTGTCCAGTGCTTTACATAAATCACAGAGGATGAGCTAAGTGAAGTAAGTCAGGAGAACAGTCAAAGCAAGTATCAGATCAAGCAAACGGAGCGGCGTGTATCCTGCAATAAGGAACGGATGTAGGGGGTGTCGGGGGGATGAACCTTAGGTTTAAAATGCGGTGTTACAGATGGTGGTGCCAGAGACCTGAACTGTCAACAGAAAAATCTTATTTTTCAGCTGTGGCTTCTGACAGTTTGTCTTTCTCCTGGCTTACTTCACTTAGTTCATCCTCTGTGGTTTATGTAAACGAGGACCTCGAGGCCCATAGAGGCTGGATGAGGACCTCGAGGCCCATAGAGGCTGCTGAGACTCTGCCCTCACCCATAAACGTGAGCTTTATGTCAACTATCCTTCCAGTTAGACAACTATTTATACAGAAGAGGATTGTTTTTATATGTCTGTAATTGGGTGTAACTGTAAATCAGTTAACATGCTCTTACATTTTGATACTAAGTTTTATGAAGCACTTTATGTCAGGCAAATAGTGGGGTTTTTGAAAATTTGTGGTCTAGTTGTGGTTTTGGGGGGGCACATTGTATACCCTGAAACTAATTTTTCATCGATACTTGTAAGTTACTTCACTATTGGGAGGAATGGATTGTACCCAGAACTCATTATCTCCTTGCTCCCCACAACTCATCTTCATCTAATTTTACTTCTCAGCTCCTGTCCCTTCACTCTTCATAGAGTCATTGTATCTCATCCTCTGAATAGAAATTGAGGAGTGAGTATAATATTATGTCTCTCTGTTTGAACATACTTAATGAATTCTAAAAATAGCCACCTCTATAATGACACACTGAGATTTTGTTTTTGGAGATTCCGGGACTGTAACTAATCATGTGCAAATGGCTATCTAAGAATCCTTCAACACAGAATCCTGTAATTCCAGGATTTTTCAGGTGCTTAAGTCTTTAGAATTCCAGTTCCCTGTTGGTAAAAGGAATGTCAAAGGCATTTTGATTTTGAACATTTCTGGTAAGACATGCTCTTCTGGAGGGAATGGCAGACTATTGTATTTCTACTTAAAAAACGTAAGCATTTCATTCTGGAGACTGGTAGAGAGTCTCCTGAATGCAAGTTCATTCAGAGGAGAACCTCCTCTTTGCTCTTTCGACTAGCTCCCTTCCTCCCACCCTTCCTCCCACCCCTGTGCTGGTCTCTTTCAGAAGGCCCGACTGGCCACTGGCAAGGTAGTAGAAATTTACGACCCAAAGGGACTAATGTTTCAAGGTTAATGCAGTCAATTCTGATATTCATTTTAAGAGTCATTTTTTTTTTAGATTTATTTATACATACAAGTTGGGGTACAGGCCAGAGGCATGGGGTGGCGAGAGGGTTCACCAGAGACAGAGTGGGGAGCAGAACAGGCAGATCAGAAATACACTGCTGAGGGGAGCAGCGGGCGAGGCAGGAGAGGTCTGCCGCACCATGTGGGATTCTCCCCGGCCGGGCGTCGAACTCGCGTCGCCGCTGCCGACAGCTCCACAGCGCAGCGCTTAAACGCTGTGCCACCGGGGAGGCCCTGATATTCATTTTAAAAAGTTGTCCATCTTCCTACAAGAGAACAGTTGGTGCTGGGCAGACGTCAAAATTCCTATGGCCATAAATCTTGCTTAGTTTTAACTCTTCTTTCACGTGAGAATAGGATTTTTTTTCCTAGAGACTTTATCATTGTTAGCTTGGAAATACAATAAGGAGTATAAACTACATCAGGATACTGAAGGAAATACATGTTTGCTTTCTTCTTTACCCAAGATAACCAGAAACTGTGCCAAAATAAAGGCCTAGCTCTACAGAGAAGTCACACACAAGGGGCGGAAGATGGAGGGTGGCTGCATGGATGTAAGTGATTAGAAATTCATAAAATCGTGCTTCTCAGATTTTATTAAGCATAAAAGTCATCTGTGGATCCTGTTGAAATGCAGATTCTGGTTCCGATGTGCTGGCGTGGGAGGGATAATGCATTTCTGCAGAGCTCTCTGTGATGTCAGTGCATGGCTAGCTGGCTGTGTTCTGCAGGTGCTGCAGGAGACCGGAGCTGCGCATCAAATCATCGTGCTTTCTGTTTTCAAATAGAGAGTGGTGTAGGTCAATTATTGCCCCCCATGAAAAAAAATCATTACTAATACTAAACTTTTTGGATCTGTTTTCATCAAGGATACTTTTGTATTCATTTTGAATTTTGAAAGCATTGCATTCAAAGATTGTAGAATATCGAGAAATTGAACAAAGGGTCAGGAAAAAGATAAAACTTGCAAACTGATCATAGATCTGAGGCCTCCAGCAGGGGAGGGGGAGGAGGAGGAGTCAAAACAGGGTTGGGAAGAGCCCAAGGGATTATGGTGATAGATCACAGGTGCGGTAGTGGTGGGAGAAGCATGACTACACCCGAGGGGAGAAATCAAACACTGTCCAAAAATTAACAGTGACGTAAGAAAGTAAGTAAACAAATTCAATAATAAAAAATATTTGTGGATTTCCGTTACTAAGGTTCTGGACCTCAGTCAATTTTGTGCTGGAGGCACGTGGCTTTCTTCCCTCACCCTCGTCCTAGCCCTGATCAAGAACATTAGCATCATCTGGGAATCTGTTAGAAATACAGAATCTCAAGGTCCTCCCAGATTATTGAATCCAAATCTACATCTTAGCAAAGTCTCGGAGTGATTTGTATTTATGTTAAAGTTTGAGAAATGTCCGTGAAAGACCCTGTATTCAGATTGAAGTTGTCTCAATCTTTTGTTGTCATCTTATTCTGGAAAAAGGTTTTTTAATTTAATGTTGAATTATCAGGTCCGAGATTCTATGAGTTTCTGGAATGAAGATGGTCCTTGATTTCCTCTAGCTTTATCTGAAGTGCTTTCATATGTCAACTCTCTTTTAGAAATAGTCATGAGATCCTGTCTGCTTTTTTCTCTTACCTGCAGATACAGATCTCAACAAAGAAAGGTGGCTGTTATAATTAGCAAGCTAGTCCCAGAAGAATCACGTGGTACCAAGAATAGATCTAACTTGGAGTCTCTTTCTATTTTTAATTTGTTTCATCATGAAGGATGAAAGACAACAATAAATGCCCTAAATTCTTGATGCATTTTCCTTTCTTTGATTGTATCATTGAAGAGAGCTCTAAAAGGCATCATATAAATTCATTGTCAGAACAATCTTGGAATGTAATGAGAATGGAAAATGACACCATTATCTTTTCTTATATCCACAGTTGTAAGGAGACTGTGCAAAGACATTAAATTAAGCTTATCCTTTGGAGAATTTAAACCTGCGCTCTATCAGTTTTTCCAGTGAATATGTTAGTTTCAAAAAAATTGAGTAGAAATTCACGGAAGTGTTTAACCAGACAAATGACAGGTCTGGGTTTGTGGCTATATTATAAATTAAAATTTCTTTGAATCCACTATCTTTTATGTTTTCTTTACATGAACCTTTCTTTTTCATGATGAAATAAGCAATATACATTTTTAGGGTGACTTTTATTTAAAGGTCTCCTTTCCAATTAAACATTGCTTACTGTACCTCCAGGCTGGGTGGATTTGGTTATACTATCTGACTATGATAAACTGCTTGGGAGCTGAAAAGATGAAGACCTATTTTCTTGTTAGTTATTGGTTGCAGCCATTGAACACAAAATGAGTAGAAATTTAGCCATTTTGTGGTTAATTTGATAACCAGAATATGTTATGGTTCTCAGCCCAAAGCCATTCTTGCATGTGAAATCACACGCACTTGGAAAAGCCTGGGGACAGTTTGTCACGCTGGCTGGAGTGGGGGCTCAGACATTTGGCATTCAGGGACTAGAGGCTCGTGTGTTCAGGGCAGGAACACTCAAAGAATAACTGTCCTGCATCTCGGGAGACAGACTCTGCGGCCCTACCTCTTGTGTGTGAGGGGCATGGACGCACTTCTGGCCAGAACACAGGAAGGTGACAGCACACACATAATCATGTGTGTTGACTGGGAAATGTGATTGTGTTTAAAAAGGGCTGTGGTCACGGTCTTGCTCAGAACTCTATCTCCCTCACGTTGGAGAAGCTAGCTGCCTTGGGGGCAGCCCTCAGGAGAAGGCCTGGTGGGAAAGGAATTGAGAGAAGCTTCTGGTCAACGTCAGCAGAAAACTGAGCCCTCCCCCGGAAGGCCATAGGGGTTGCTGCCAGAGGCCATGCGGATTAGGCAGCTCATTCCCCGCAAGTCTCGGAAGGATGCAGAATGTAAACTGAGAAGTCTAGTTAGCTT
>PVIJ01016271.1:0-33288 GCA_004024925.1 Scalopus aquaticus
GGGGGGGGGGGGGGCGAGGAAGGAGCCGGAGGGAGGGAAGGGAAAGGGCACAAAATGGAATAGAAAAGAACACAAGGGACCATGGAGATGGATCATGGGTGAATTGGTGGTGGGCTACCCAAGGGGAATGCAAAATGTAAAAGACATAAATAACAATAATAAAAAAAAAAAGAATGTCAGAGAAAAATCTGGGACTTTGTAAATTTGGCATATTAAAAAATAAACATTTATATACACTAGTCCTATGGTCTCACAAGGCTCTGCTAGCTGTCCCCTTCCTTCTTCCTAGCTGAGATGCTATGGAGCCCATAGAGTGTTCAGTGATATATAAAGGAGCAAGTAGCAGATTCTACTGGAGCTGGGGCATGAAATGTGGTTCCCCTATTTTGGGGTCATCATTTGATATCCAAAACCTGTCAGCTTAAGGGAGTTGGCAAGGGAGTTGATCTCATATAGTCACCCTCCTGGAAATTTTAAGAGGGTTATTTAACCTTCTGTGAGAATCAGAGTTTGAGAACTACAGGGCCAAGACTGCATATAAGTCCAGTGATACCCAAGGGTATGAACAAATCAGTCATCTTCATGCAGAGTCAAGGGTGACTAACTCTGACATTTCTCTGGCCTTGGCTAGACTTGATGATTGCTTCTAGGTGACGTTGGTTGATAAGCAGCATAAAATTGTTGACTAGCAGTAACCAGATGAGTAAGGAAAGCCTCTTAGCAAAAATACTTATTATATGTGCTTGTTTACATGTTTGTCTTTCCCTTCCAGCCCCTTTTAACGAGGAGTCCAGGAGAGATCCCTAAAGTCAAAAGTTACCCATTCAATGTAATGAAATAACTTCTATGCATTCATGTTACTAATTATGCCTCACCACTGGGAAAGTTAAGAAAACAGACAATTCATTTTTTTGTAGTAAATCTGGGGGAGCCTGGCTGAGAAAGGCTGTGAGTTGCTTGAGAAAAGGGCTTATGGCTCCTCTCTTGCCAGAACCAGGAGCAATGCATAGTTAGGAGCAGTGCTCAAGGAATGCTAAATAATTGAATGAATAAGTGAATAAATGAACATGAAGTATCTCTTCTAACTATGCTGATATCATCCCCTACAATCTCTGCTACAGTCTCTCCCCTACAATCAATGCTGTTTCCATTTGTGGACTGTCCTTTCCCTTTCTTTCCAAGGTTTTTTAGAGACAGAATTCACACAGAAAATTACCATATTATGAAATTCTGACCCACAATCTGTAGCAAGCAGCCCAAGAACCCTCAGTAGGAAGTCAGACTACTCTCTTTAGCAACTGGTGGAGGAAGCCAAACAACTGTGTCCGAACAGGCAGTACTTGACCAATAATTGAAAGCTTTTCTAATTTTGTTCCCAGTTCCAACTTAACACCAACTGGAGAAAGCCTCTCTCTGTGTACTCCTGACCAGTGATGTAGGTTGCCCTACTTTTTGTTAGCCCTCTGAAATTAGTTCAGTTCCTTCCGCCCCTCAGAACGGTTAACATAGCCTTGACTGATACTATAGTCTCTTCCTTTCATAGTCACTCTGGAGATCTGTCATTTGTGCTCTTGGACCCTCCAAAATTTTCCCCCAAGTAAGCAATTTAATGGTATTTTTTAATCATTGCAAAATGTGTATCTGGCATGACTACTTCAGATACTGTGCTGACTTTGTGGCACATACCCTGCACTTATGCCCCACACTTGACCTAATGTTCAGATTTTGGGTCTTAAAATTCATAATAATTTTTTTAAAGATTATTTATGCATACAAGCTGGGGAACAGACCAGAGGTGTGAGAGGGTTCACCAGAGACAGAGTGGGGAGCAGAACAGGCAGATCGATGGAAACACACTGCTGAGGGGAGCAGCAGGTGAGGCAGGAGTGGTCTGCCAGCCATGTGGGAATCTCCCTGGCCAGGCGTCAAACTCGCGTCACTGCACCGACAGCTCTACAGCACAGCGCCTAACCGCTGCGCCACCGGGGAGGCCCCCATAATAATTTTTTTGAACAAAGGGACCACATTTTCATTTTGTACAGGGCTTTGCAAATTATATAACCAATTCTAGCTGGGTGACAAGAATGTGATTAGAAACAAATGAAGGTGGGGGTAGAGTGCTCTTTCAACAAATGACAAGATGTACTCTGCACGTACTAGAGATTAATACACTTAAGAATAAAATATTCATGTTGAAACTTTTCCATGACCCTCCATGGTTTTCTAATCTCAGAAACAAAAGGCATTGTCCTGCTCTCTTGTTCCCCTGCAGGAGGCCAGTGCACATTGCTGTGGGAAGCACTTCTGCAGGGAGGTCTGCGAGTGCAGGGAGAGCTAGCATGTGCTGTATAGACTGAGGTATTTTCTAAATTCACCTTTCATGTTCCTCTCTCTCTCTCTCTCTCTCTCAAATGAGGAACATGGTATGTGGTATGTATTAGGGGCTGATTTGTGTCCACCTTCCATAACTCCCCCACCCAAAAAAAAAGTTATACGGTGTCCTAAACCCCAGTATCTCAGAATGTGACCTTATTTTGGAGAAGTCTTTATAGAGGAAGTCAAGTTAAAGTGAGGTCATTAAGGTGACCTTAATCCAATATGACTTTATAAAGAGGGTAAATTTGGACATATAGACAGATGCACGTAGAAGCAAGGCAACATGAAGAGTAGAAAGTAGATGAGCGCCTATAAGCCAAGGAGGACCTGAAGGCCCTCAGAAGGAACCAGCTTTGCTGACACCTTGATCTTGGTTTTGTGGCTTTAAGAATTACAAGAGAATACTTTTCTGTTGTTTATGCTACTCCGTTCTGTGAACCTTTATTACAGCAGCCCTAGCAAATATACAGTATGCTTACAGAAAAATAACAGAATGATAATAATTCCTATTATTCTATACTTACCCAAGTTATCCAAGATGGGTATACTATAAAAAGTAATGAATTCCACCAAGTAAAAACGCATATTAGTTTCACTGTTTATAAATGCACATAAAGAAAGAGATCTGGATTGATGCCATGAATTCTGTTTATCTTCAAGTGCCTATAAATTACACAGTGAAGGAACCACAGTAATTTTACCTCTGTACTTTTATGGGCATTTATTTCATTATTAAAATTCATGAGTTGGCTGTTCTGCCATAGTCTTAAGATGAAATTGGGTGCTACATTTTCCTTGAACTCTTTTATTTATTCTTCCAGTTTTGGTCTGTATTTGTAAGTTAATTTTGGTATTCATTAAATTGGAAAGAGAAGTTTGGATGGGTTTTAACTCAGAAGTTATTTTTAGTATTATGAAAGGTCATCCAGCAGGTACAGCACAATGATTGCCATCTCCATGTGTCAAGGGTCCTTGCTTATCACGTCTCTTTGGTCAGTTGACCTTAATTGTATAAAATGGCTAAGGACTATTTATAGAGACTGGAGAGGAGGAACTTAAAAAATAGTGGACATTATCAAAGAGAGGAAGAAATTTTCTAGTTATAAAGTTAAATGATCTAACACTTATAACAAAATTCACCCAAGCAAAACCCTAGTTATTGGTGAAACAAACTTCCTTGGAGTGGGGATTTTTGGCTCTGAGATGGATGATAAATTCAGGAGCTGAGATTTTGTTTGTTATATTGTTTAGTTTTACTCTAAGACCTCTAAATGTCGAGTCCGAGAAGCAATTCTAGGCACTTTAGAATATAGAGACCTCATTTTCGGTATGTACTAAGTGAGAAGTAAAATCTCAATTGAGATGAAGGGGTCCAAACTAAATTCAAACGTGAGACGTCTACAAATCATAGTGCCGTGGCTGTGGCTGGTGACTTTAAGCTGACATGAGGACTCTGACCACAAGACAGGAAGTAAGAGCAGAAAATCCAAAGAAGGGAGCAAGCATTCCCCCTGGAGAGATGTGCCCAGTTGAGGCTCAAGAATTTCAGATGCGGGCCTCCTTGGCTAAGCACTTTGCTGTGGAGCTGTAGGCAGCGGCAATGCTAGTTTGACGCCCTTCAGGGGAGATTCCCACATGGTGTGACAGACCTCTCCTGCCTCGCCCGCTGCTCCCCTCAGCAGTGTATTTCCGTTCATCTGCCTGTTCTGCTCCCCACTCTGTCTCTGGTGAAACCTCTCGCTGCCCCACGCCTCTGGTCTGTACCCCAGCTTGTATGCATAAATAAGTAAATCTTTAAAAAAAAAAAGAATTTCAGAGGGTTGTGAGGGCAGCAGCCTCCTCAGAGGGGATGGGGTTGCAGGAGGCCTTGTAGTGAAGTGGGGTTCGCCTGTAAACATTGTTTCTTACTCTGGTTATCGTCTTATTTGTGGTGGGAGAAGGATAGAGTGTGGCACCGCCAGAGCTGAGTCTGAGTGAGGAGTGGAAGGTGCTTACCTTGGATGCAAAATACAAGGGAGTAATACACACACACAAAATTAGTAATCAAGATAAATAAAATTTTAATGAAATATTTTTAAAATCAAAATTAATGCCAACAAGTCCATGCCAAGCAAAATATCAACATTTTCAAGAAAGATATGTTCGTGCTATGCCATAATGGACCTAGAAGCAAAAGGAGAAGTCAGTGATGCTGATTCTTTTCCTAGAATTTTGAGTTTTTGTTCATCTTGAATTTTTTGCATTCATTTTGATCATTAAAAACATGTTAACTATGAGTTATCTTTACTGTGCTAGGTGAAATAATCACAAAAAGACAAAGACTGATTTCACTCATATGGGGTCCTAACTGGGCAAATTCTAGGCAAATTTCTAGAGACAGAGGGTAGAGTCATTGTTACCAGGGACTGGACTGAAGAGAAATGGGGAGTTTTTGTATGATGGGAACACATGGCCTGTTTGCGAAGATGAAAAATTCTGGAAGGGGATAGTGGATGATTGTAGCACATTGTGAGTGTATGTAATGCTACTGAATTGTACACCTAACGTGGCTAATGTGGTGAATTGGTTATCTGTTTTCTCATAAAAATGTTATTGATTTTGATTACTGAATGTTTTGACATCCTCTTAAATTCCTCCCTGGGTTAAGTGCCTCATTTCCTTACCTGAGGCCCCACCCTGGAACAAGCACCTTTTGTACCAGGCTTGGAGGAAGCACAAAGATAAGAAAGAAGCTATGGGAGGAAGAGGGGGAATGCAGGGTGATGGGGAACACTGGCAAAGGGGACGCCACCAGAGGAGGACAGGAAGACATTCTCAGTAGGAGCAGCGTCTGGGTGACACGGCATTGTGATTAAATATGGACTCTGGAGGAAAGACGTTGCACCAGCATGCTGGAGAAGCAAGTTTGAATTGGGTAGGAGAGTGGTGTAGGAGAGAGGTGTAGGAGAGGGGTGTAGGAGAGAGGTGTAGGAGAGAGGTATAGGAGAGGGGTGTAGGAGAGGGGTGTAGGAGAGGGGTGTATATTTGGGCAATGAAATTGCAAAAGTAGACTGGGGCAGGTCAGGCCGGAGCCGGCGTGAAGGTTAGCATCCCTCTGCAGGCAGTGGTGGGATCGTGGAGGATATAAGCAGATTTGTGTCCAGAGAGCTGTGACTTGGTGTGAAAAGTAGACGAGTAGGGGAGGAGCCTGGGACTTGGGGAGCAGTTAGGATGGGGGGGGTGCAGTGCTCATGGGGAAGATGGACATGGGCTGGTGCACAAGGCACAAAGCAAAGGGAGGGAGGTAAGAAGAAGCCTTTGAAATGTGTTCAGTGGTAGAATTGATGGATTTTACCCATCGGAGACATAGACTTTATAAGTAGATGGAAAAGGGCTATTGGTGTGTGACTTTAATTTTGCTGAAAGAGGCTGCCTGGAGTAGCGGCTTTGAGTTTGGTTTCTGAAAACTAAAACCAAGCTTCAAATTGTGGCTCTGCTACTTACTGGCTGAGTGACTTCAGGAATGCTTCTCATCCTGGTGCCTCAGCTCTGCATTTGTGATGTGAGATAATGTTAGTAGCTGCCTTGTAGGGTTATTATAAGGATTAAATGAGTCGCTGTTCCTGGAACACTGATGACCCACCTGGCATATAGTAAGTTCTAAGTGAATATTTGTTAAAATAGCAGAAATAAAATAGTGTCGCAGGTCACCTTTCTGAGGCATTGTCAAAGAAGGTCAGGAAAACATTCTGGGGCATTTTAGGGTGGAGTCACTATTAAGCACAAGATGCCACCTGGCGTCTGGGCAGTTGGGAGATCCAGGTCAGTAAATGTCCAAGTAAGAGAAAGCGCTGGTCGGCCAAGCCCAAGCAGAGTCTCCTCGGGACCCAGAGCTCCCAGCAGGTAGTCTTTAAGACTGGAAGAATGTCCATTTGTTGAAGTTTTGGCCATGGTTCTCTCATTTCCTGAGACAGAAAACAATAACTCAATTTGCTGCAAGAATTTGGGCAATTGTTAGGAAAAGTTTACTGGCTTTTGTGATTTTTTGGAGTCAGTTTACAGAAATGCTGTCATGAAGCCAGGGATTCCCACGGCTCACGTGTGGTGACTTGACCCTCTCTGCCGGGTAGTTGCTGCTTCTCACCGGTTCATCGCTCTGCCAGAAACGCTTGACCCCAAGCCAGTCACTCTCATTCCTCCTCTTGGCCTCAGTTCTAGGGTTGCTTCTTCAAGGCAACCCTCTCTACTTCTCTAGGTGACATATACCCCACAACACCCGTGTGCCTTTTCTCCATGTCCTTTGTCACAATTTGTGATACACTCTTAATTTGCTGCCTACATTTTTTTGTTAGAAGAATTGGGGTTCAGGTCAGAGGTGTAGGGGGTGAGAGGATTCACCAGAGACAGTGGGGAGCAGGACATGTGGATCTACTGAAATACACTGCTGAGGGGAGCCGCGGGCAAGACAGGAGAGGTCTGCTGCACTATGTGGGTCAGCTCCCTGGCCGGGATCAAACTCAGGCTGCAGTGGTGATAGTGCTGACACTCAGCCACTAGGCCACCAGGGAGGCCTGGGTCTCTCAGTTTTCTGGCTCTCTGAATTGGGATTCCTTTGGTAGTAAATGATTGGGGTGTTTGACCTTAGCAGTTGCTTTCAGATCAGGGACTGTCCCTGTCCTACTGTGTGTCTTGAGGAACCATCTCAAAGATTTCCAGTGGCACTGGTCTATTGTGTGGGAGTGGGAGTATTAAATGCAGTGGAAGAACTGAGCTCCCCTCCCCAGCAGTTTTTTGTCACACCATTAGTAATAGGGAACAATGCCATCGAGATGTCATCAGTTCTAATGTGGCTGGCTATATTAAATGCTAGAAATAACGAAGGAAGAAATCTGAGACTTTTTTTGCTGCAGTGTGTGTTGCTGAGGAAATGAAGAACGTCGCATTCAAAACCTCATTTCCCCTCTTAACTACAAGGAATTTCAGCATCAAAGGACTTCATACCCAGACTTCCACCTTGTAAAAACTTAGTTGGTAAAACAGGCCAGCAGGGGGCGCTGCTACCTTTCCTAAGAATCACTTGGTTTTAACTTGAAGACCATGACCTTTGGGTTTTGAACCAAAGACGCTCAAGTTTGATATTTATGACTGACATTCCACTTACAAACCTGAAAAGAGAAAGATTTATGATGGTGAAATTTATAAGCTTTCTTTAAAAGTCACAAGAAGTTAGTTTGCATAAGCAACCTCTTTGCCATGTAACAATGTCCACATTTATGCTGGGAAAATCATCTTGTGAAGGAAAGGGTGACCTGAACTTTGGGAACTTTGATTTAACATGATCCGAATCCACTATCAGTTTGAAGTCATCTGAACTATTAGGGGTTGTAGGAACTTGGATGTGATTTCTCAGTGAATGTAGGAGCAGATAAGGGAAGTTGAAAGATGATTATAAGTGAGGGCGGGTTTCAGAGTTATTACATTAAATGTCAAAAATCTGATTTTAGCTCCAGTGAGGTCTGCAGAGACAGTCTATAAATGGAAAGTTAATGGGAAGCAAGTGGCCTTATCAGCAGGGGTGTAGCTGGTTCATCTAACTCTCTGGGATACAGTATTGGCTTTGAGGGGCCTGGGATTTTGCAAATCTGCACCATCTGGGCAGAGTTCGAGCCTGAGGCCTCTCTGCTTTCAGCTGGGGCTGAGTCCTTCAGGTTGTGACACGGTAACCTGTAGCAGACGGTCACACCAGTAAGCCCAGAAACCCCTCTCTTTATACAGCGGAAAGTGAAAATGCATTTATTCCAGAATAGCAGGGAACTCACTTCAGGGAGCACAGCTTCAGGTTAGAAACTCAAAACATTTCTGCAGAGGGACCCAGGTCAGGATGTTCTTAGAGCAAGAAAGGATGAATTAATGGTTGAGGTAGAGGGGTCAGGTGGAGGGGTCACAAGGTGAAAGTAGATAAAATGTTCACTTTTATCCATCCTTTCAAATGGAATATTTTCCTTCCTACTGGCTTCTTCTTGGAATTTTGTTAGTTTGGTCCAGCTCTGGGGTTTGATTCGTTTTAAAAGGGACAAGTGTTTTTTCCTTCCGTGGCTTACTTCAGTCCTATTTTAAAATAGCTCCAGTGATGACAGCTGTCCATGAGCTCAAGGTGTATCTGCTTCTGTTGCTGATTTCAGGCAGGTGATCAGACAGGACTTATCTTCTCGCAGCTGGGGACATACCTGTATGCATCTTCTTGTCCACCAAGGACTGGAAGCGTGCAGAGCAGCCCCTTCTCATGTGATCCTGGCTTTTTTTTTTTAAAGATTTATTTATTTATGCATACAAGCTAGGGTGTAGGCTAGAGGTGTGGGGGGTGAGAGGATTCACCAGAGACAGAGCGGGGAGCAGAACAGGTAGATCGACTGAAGTACACTGCTGAGGGGGGCAGCAGGGAGACAGGAGAGGTCTGCTGCACCATGTAGGAAGCTCCCTGGCTGGGGATCGAACTTGTGCTGCAGTGGCTCTGGATAGCTTCATAGTGCTGCGCTTAACCTGTTGCACCACCAGGGAGGCCCAATCCTGGCTTTTTTGATGACACTACTGGTAACTCACATTTGCTTCTTTCAGGTCATTTGATGACCATCTTGGGGGAGAACTTAAAACACTGCTGGGGAAATGGAGGAAAAGACATCTTTGGGGGCCACCCTGAAGTGAAATGTTTAAAGTGGCTGGAAAGCATACAGACCCTCCAGTGGATTTAGGGTCCACCCTCCTCCTTCAGGTTTCTGGTCATAAATGTTCCCTGGTAAACATCACTGATTATGTTTCTTTAATCTCAGGCCTATTTCTATCAGCTTCTATCAATTATTCATGTTAATGAAGGAAAAGAGTTTCCACCCCTGCTGTTTCAAGCTGCAGAATGGGAATTTCATTGGAAATTGACCCTATACATTTTGAGGCTGATCAAAAGTTTGGTTTGGGGGAGCTAAATAATGGTTAATCCACCATTAAAAAGTAAGAGCAGATATTTCATTACCAGGTGTCACCGGCAGCCTCCCGATAGGCGGTCTATTGATCCTCTGTTCCTGGAGAAGAATAAGATGATCCAAAGCCTTTGAGTGTCCAGGAGTTTGCCTCCATCACACTGGCCTCTCAAAAGCCCAGTAGTCACGGGGGACAGCAGAGGGGCTCCCTAAGACCTGCACCTGTGTCTTGGCTCCCGAGAGGTCAGAACAGGGCTGATGTGCTGGTTGGTGGCTTGGAGGGCGAGACTGGGGCAACACTTTGCACACTAGCAAGAAGATTTTGGGATGTTTAGAGACAAGAGGCCAGTTCCTGTTGGTTGGGGTGGGATTGATTAATGGGGGTGGGGCAATGCAAATCCTACATGCCAAGATGACTGCTGGTGGGAGAGCTGGCATTTGAATAATTTTTGTAAAGACTTCGTGGAGGTCTTTACAAGCACGGTCAGTCCCCATGTGTCTGGAAGTTTAGTGGGAGGTCTTCCCCGAAGCTTGGGTGTGGATTTGATGAACCCTCAAAGTCCTTTCAACGTTGTGATTCTGTGGTTAAGATTAGGCAGACACATGTGGCCACAAAAGAAATAAAATAGGGATCTAATGCAAAGTTTTATGTTCTGTATCTTCAGTTTCTGCCTGCTTCCAAATGGAAGATAATGTATTGTATGCAAACGAGGTCTATCCTGTTCTTTCTCTGTTTCAAAAGTTCAACAGACTCAATTCTCTTCATCTTGGTCTTAGCATTCTACTTTGGTGTAGAAACATTTATTTTAAATACTTAAAAACCTTAAACAAAGGACTTGAGAAAATGTACTATTCCAGGGTTTTACAGTTGTGCTAATTTGAAGTCATTCATTCATCCTACACGCAATTCTATCAACATAATTTCTATTAACATGTAAGAATCCCCCCCCCAAATTAAAAACTATTCAAAGCAAACTCCAAATCTAACAAGTGTCGCTCAGAAAGGGTCCTTTTCTTTTAAGTGCTCCTTGCTTGAAACAAGAGGATCTTGTGGTTTGATAAAATATGTTTTTTTTTGAATACCTAAGAAAGGCCTCCTTTTGAGGGCGTATACACTGCAGTCTCTCTCAAGATCTGAATTTACTCAGAGAGAAAGGTGAACTGCACTTGTTCCAAGTAAAATATACATGTGTATTATTCACCATCTCACCCCTATTCCATTATAAACAAATACTGACCTTGTTCTTCTGATGTGAAGCCAGAGGGGGTGTGAAATATAGCAAGGAGAACAGTCTGATGCAGAAATAGGACTGTTCCAAGCAACAAGAACACTATTTCAAAGGAGGAGAGCATGTCCCAAGCTGGTCTTTCTAATTCCTATTCTGTTGCTGACCTTGGGGGAAGTTAATGCAGTCATTATCAGTCACTTTGGGAAAACTGCCTTTGTTATTTTAGATTGCCAGTTGGATTTTTCCCCCTAGGATCTATTTCTTGGAAGTCCACGTCTTTCTTTTGGCCTTAAGAATTTCTCTTGAGAACTTTTTGTTTGTGAACTTGTGACCTGAATACCAGAAACCAGGTTCCATTTTGAGGCTGAGCAAATATCCTCCTTTTCAGGGGGACTGAGAGCCACTCCCGTGTTTGTGATTTCTCTTGGCACATTGTTGCAAGAAAGGACTTCAGAATGGTGGAGGAACTTAAGTCTCATTATATTAGAAGACAGTAGAGGTACAGAACTTGGGAGAAGATGCACAAGATGATGGATTCAAATGTGAAATGCAAACCACACTTAGCAACCCAACAATTTTCAATGTTTTCTCTTGTATAGTACAGATAAAAAGAGGTGGTTTTTCCTACAGTGTAATATATGTCTTTCTGAAAATCAAGGCACCATAGAATTTCATGCAATAAAAATGTTGAGGCTTATGGGAAAAATAGAATAGGGCAGGACATTCAACATCTGTGTAGTCTAGTAAGGAATATGCTTCTAAAAACCGAATAAAAATGTACATATCTTAAATCCCTAATAAATTAAAAAAAAGATTGTACCTAAAACACTTCACCTTGCAGAAAGCATGTGACTTGCTTAGGGGAGTCCTACAGAGTAATGTGGGGGCTCCTGAGTAATGAAGACAGGGAAAGAAGGGATAGATAGGACTGTTGTTATGACTTTAAATGCTGTGGTTTGTTCTGTTCTCCTCCTGCATCAACTGAAAAAGGAAATTCAGTATTTGTTGTACTATTTCCTCCTTTGTTTAAGAAGGGAGTCATACCTGCAGGACTTCCCAGGAGATGGGAAGCCACAGGTGCTGACGGCCTTGCTTGCCACCGCCTCTTGCCATCAGTACAGGCAGGGCCAATTGCTCCTGAGAGGCCAGCTCTGGTGAGGGCACTGCACCCCACCTCTGCGTCCACATCGGCAGCAGCAGCCTGACCTGCGGCTTCACAGCTCCTGCCGCTGAACAGCTTTCTCTGATTTTTGCTGCATTGACACTGACGGTGCATGATGTCGATTTCCTTAGGTCTCTTACTCTTGTGATTCACAAGTTCTCTTGTTTCTTTCTGTGTGTTTTATCATTTTAAGCTTCTTCTCAAGACTTAAGATTTTCCGCTTGGGAAATATTTGCCGCTTGGGTTTATCTAATCAGGAAATTTATTCATTGGGGATGCTGCGGTCGATACTTTTAGTAAGAAAATTATGTGAATTTATATAATATATAAATTCATAGGACAAAGCATGTGGATCCAGTGGGGAAAGAGAAGATGAGGGTGTGTGTCTGTGATTCCCTCATGGTCACTGCATTCAGGGGTTGGTGTTTATGAACGTAGCTGGTGCTTCTAGGTGGGGTAAATCATAGTGACAAATTATAAAAAATTGTATATGAGCTACATATAAAATTGTATATGTTTCTGTATCCGGGACTGCACTCTTATGTATCCATCTTCTGTGAATAAATTGACACGTAACAGACAAACTCTGTGGAAATCGAGTAGACATGCAAAATGCTTGCAGCCCTCCCAGACGAGTAACGTAGTGAACATTCAATGGCTGTCTTGAATGAATAACATCTTTGACTTGCTAGCCCAAGCACTTCCAGTAGTGCAGCTGAGTGTGATGCTAACTTTCCATGGCATAATTAGTGCAGACAGTCAGACAACCCCCTGTGGAATAAAGTGTGGATGACTGGAGCCTCAGCTTTGCCACCTGCTGCCTCTTAACTACACACAAATCCCTCCACGGCTCTGCCTCTTCAGTCTCACATCTGAAAAATGGAGCTATTAAACATTTCCCCTGAACCAGCTAGAGGAATTCCTTCCTGTGAGTTCTGAACGAGAGAGTGAATGGGATGGCTTGCTGAAAATCACTCATCTAAAGGCCACGACTCAGGAAGGTGAATTGTTTGCAGGTATACAAGAGGGCCTTTTCCTCCTTTTCCCAGGACTGAATGTCTGTTTTGTTTTCTCATTCTCACCTCAATGAGATAGCTGACCGCACACATCCTTTCTGTAATTTGACAGATGGAATTTCCACATGTCTACATGTGTTCCCTCACGTGTGTCTGCAATGTGAAGGGGAGAGAGCGTATGGCCAACTTCAAGTCAAATCAGGGTAGAGATGGGGAACCCTATTAGCTATATCCCTCTTTCCCAAATCTCTTGCCCATGAGGTGATAGGTAGTGCTTGGAATTCATCAACGATATAGATTTTTTCTTTTTTTAATTTGGGTAATTTAACAGAAATGATGCTAAGCTGTGTAGTTTTTACTTTGTCCTCTGGAACTCACACTGGAGCTAAAAAATTCAACTATCCTAAGGCCACTACCTGAGGAGGCCCAAGGTCAGAGAAAGGCCACATCCGGTCACTGGCCAACAGTCCCAGCAGAACCCCGTGTCCGAGTCTCCCATACCAGGTGTTAGACAGGTGAGGGAAGGAGATGGTTCCTGGCCCCAGCTGTCAGATCACCTTCAACCTCTGAGTTGTCCTTAATGAGGCTAAAAGATAGTTAGCTCCTCTGTACCCTGTTTGCTTTCCCGATGTAAACAAATGGTTGCTTGATACCACTAATTTGGGGGGGGGGTTTGTTATGCAGAAATATTAACCAGAATAACAGACAACCACAAATGTCCACCTTGGAGCAGACCCAGGCTTCTGGGCACATTTATCTCAGTCTGCATAGCAGGCAGATTTAGGGTTGTATCTGAGGAAAGATAAATACAACACGTATATAAATAAAAAAATTTAACTGAAATTTTATTTTAAATAACTAGTATTTTTATTCCCAAACCTCTATGCAAACCAGATTCTGGATTCTCTAAAAGTAAGTTTTCAGAGCTCAGCCCAGACCATGACCCATCCGTTGCTCCTGGTGTAGGACTCAGCAAGTCAGTGCTCAAACATCTCTCTAGACTACTCAGAGGCCCCCTCCCACCTAGAAGCACTGACCTTGAAATTCTATGAGTCATTAATATCAGCATGCAGTTGGTGTAAGGCTGATAAATTGTTGATGAAAATGCAAAATGTGAAAATACGTGAATCTTGAGGTCCATTCAAAGTTGAAGTTGGCCTTGCACTCAAGTCTTTCAAAGCTCATTTCAGATACATTAACAAGTTACCAATTCTGCATACCTCGTTGAGGTGGGAAGGCTAAAGTGTGGCATAATTCAGATACGTTTATTTTTCCAATGCACTTATTCTTCCTAATGAATTAAATTAATTTAAAGTGTTTTATGTTGAAGGGTAATGGAATAGACCCACCATTACCATAATGAGTGAATTCAGACCCAAAGGTTTTGAAAATGGCATGTTTTGAAATTCGCTTGACACAAAACATCAATGTGCCCTTTGGGAGCTTTCTGAGGCCCTTGGCATGCACAAACGCATGTGCTACTACAGCATGGGGTCACCCTCTGAGCTTCCTAATAGCTTCATCTTGAGCATTTCCTATCCATTTGGCAAGCCTGACTGGTCACATGGAGACCACTCACGACCACACGTGGTCCTCGTTAGCATCTCGCTGCTAGGCATCATGCGGTCTCATGCCTGATTGATTAATTGGATGCTATCAGCAGCCTTGGAGTAGGCTGATAGGGAAGGCAAGACATGAAATGAAGGTGCGATGGTGGAACACAGAGGTTCTGTTTAGGATTCTTCTATTTTATGATGACTAGAGTTGAATGTGTGGACTTTCCCCCAGAGCGGTAGCTGCCTGCTTAATGATTCCCTCTGCTTAATATAATTGGGAAACACCTTCTCCATTTAAAAAAATCCATGTTTTGAGGATTTTTTTAATACCCATGGCAAAAAAAAAGAAGGGTAGGTGTTGACTTTCCATTCTTGGAGTGGTGAGCAGAGAGTTGAAAAAAAAACAAACTAGTGAAAACTCCCATTTTGCACCTTGACCAAACGTTTGACAGTTGGCATAGATTATGAAAAATAGTTTGGAATCGGGAAATTTTAAGGACTTTATATGAAGGGATACTTTAGGGAGACTTGTTTAAAAACATGTCTGGTATAAAAAGAGAAATTTGATTTTATAATTTGTGGAGGGGAATGTGACGGGTCCGCAGTGTTCTGAGAATCTCCGATCATATCTGACTACATGGGTAAGTGGCAGGGGATTACATATGAGTGGGCACATGTGATTTAGCAGCACAGCAAGAGCCCATAGCATTGAGATATATTCAAAGTAACAGTTGGGGGATATTTGGGGGTGCATGTGGTTACCATCTCAGCCCTATCCATGAGGAAATAGTTTAGACTTTTTTTTAAAGATTTATTTATTTATGCATACAAGAGCTGGGGTATAGGCCAGAGGTGTGTGTGTGTGTGTGTGTGTGTGTGTGTGTGTGAGAGGGGTCACCAGAGACAGAGTGTTGAGCAGAACAGGCAGATCTACTGAAGTACACTGCTGAGGGGAGCAGCGGGTGAGGCAGGAGAGGTCTGCTGCCCCATGTGGGAATCTCCGTGGCTGGGGATTGAACTCATGTTGCATTGGCTGCCAATAGTTTCATAGGCTGAGACTTAACACTTTACGCCACCAGGGAGGCCTGGATATGGTTTAGATTCTTGAGGATGTATGTGCTGCTGTCTCCCAGAGAAGAACTGGGTGTCAGGGGGAGCAAAGGCAGGCAGGGCTGGGTGAGGGGCACATGCTGTGAAAGCAAAAGGGTCTAAATCTTGCATTTCCACTGGAGACAATATCACCCTCAACAGGTAAAATATTGTTTTTTGAGGAAAAAAACTTAAAACTTTCAAATTTTATTGATTTACCATTCATTTGCAAAACTATATAAGTTTGAAATTACAGCATCACGCTGTGACAGGTGTGAATGTTCCCCCCGACCCCCAACAAAGTTCTGGCACCTTCATATGAGCACATGGCCCACCCCCTCCACCTTTTCTTCCCACCCTTCTTTCCCTTCCTCTTTGGTGACCACCCTATTCTTCAGAGTCTGGAGTTATTTTGTTGTGTTTCACCAGTTTCTTTGGTTATTTATAGACCACAATGAGTGAAGATATTTCTGACTTATTTCACTGAGTGTAATCATCTAAAGTCCCATCCATATTGCCACAAAAGAGAAGATTTCATCTTTACTTAAACAGAAGAGCAGGAGTCCATTGTATGTCTATTTGGCATCTTCAGTCATCCTTCATGGGCATTTAGGCATTTTCCTGTCTCAACAATTTGAATAATTCTCTGTGGGTGCACCGATCTTTCAAATGCTGTCTCATATTCTTCAAAGAATACCTAGGCATGACATAGGGGGCAAAGCAATCTTAGTCCTTAAAAAATATATGAAGCACAGATATACACATAGCAAGATACAAATACAGTACCTAAACTGATATGTAGTAATCTGTGGTATTAAGATTTCACTGGGGTGGACTGCTAGGAAAAAGGTGTGAAAGGCTCCTTCAGGGATATAATGAAAACAAGTTTAGAAACACCGGGCTAACCGGAGCGGGAAGATATCTTTAACACCAAAGTCCAAAGAAGTCAAAACATTTCCATTGTCTGGAGCATCCTTTCCAAGTTCACATCAGAAAGACACAGGCCCACGGGAAGGAACAGCATCAGAGTCCTATGAACAGCTGTTATTCCCTTCCTGGCATCTCCAGAGAAGTCCCATGTATATTTGGACCAAGGACTTCCTTTATTTAGGGTCCTTTCTGTAAAAAATAAAAGGGTGCACCTTCCCACCTCTGTAATCCAGTAGATTGTTTGAGAAATTGACAGTGATTTTTAACCTTGGAGTGAACTGGTAAGAGCCAGAATAATGTCCCCAGTTCTCACTAGTACCACAGGATCCCAAGGTCAACAATAAGCCAGAGTCCTCTGGTTCCTGCTTGCCCACAGTGCCTACTAGAAGCCCTCCTCTGTTATTTATGGGACACCCCAGATGAGTTCCTTTCTATGCTCCTTGGACTTAGGCTTCTTGTGCTTTTCTCCACCAGAGTCTCGGTGTCCACAGCTCACAAGTAATTAAGGGGAGGAGGGATGTGCCCCTGCTCTGTTGCTGGTGCAGTTCTACTCTGAAGGGCTACTGGGCTCCCCAGGCTTTGCTACAGCCCTAGAGCAGCTGTAGAGAAAGGGGAGTGCCTCCGGTCCCCAGGGATCTGCTGCAGCTTCTGGGGGAGGGGAGTGGAGCAGATGCTCCCTCCTCCCCTGTTGTCCTCATCTTCCTCATTTCCCTTCCTAACAGATGACTTTCTTCTCATAGGATCCCGGTTTCCCTATTAGACTTACTTCCCTTAGGTTGCAGTAACAGAAGGCTACAAAATGGGCTCTTAACAGAATTTTTTTCTTGCAGTTCTTCGGGCCAGAGTGGATCAGAGTGGATGTTCAAGATCAGTATGGACTGGTGAGGGGCCTCTCCTAGGTCATAGGCTTCTCACTGTGTCCTCATATGACTGAAGGGGCAAGGAGCTCTGTGGAGCCTCTGCTATGAAAGCACTAATTCTGTTCATGAGGGCTTCACCCTCATGACCTAATTGTCTCCTAAAGTTTCCACCTCCTAATACCATCCCACAGGGTTAGGATTCCAGCGTGCAAACATGGAGCCCACAGCACCGGGTAAGCAGGCTCAGTCATTAGACTCAGCGGAGGGAGCACTCCCTGCACACCTAGTCTCAGTCAGTCTGGCCCCGTAAGGATCAGCCCTACAGTGCCTGCTAATGACCTTTTGATGGGGAATGGGAAACTGAGCAGCAGCTCATGAGCAGGGGGTGCCCTTTGCTTTGGGGAACTCGCTCATTTGTTAATATTCATCCTCAAATTCCCAGCATTTTTGTGGGTTGCTTTTTCACTGGGGAAGTGTTGATAAGTACCCTGGTTCATTTAGAAACTGGACACCCAGATAAAAGGAATAAGAAAATGAATTTCTGGGAACTTTTAGCAGAGTAAAAGACATTTTTAGAGTTTGTAGGGAAAATACTGGATGGTAGAGGAGACACCTCAAGCTGGCAAGGGCCTAAGAAGGGAAAATGAGCTGTTGAGGAACTCACAGGCTGGGGGTGGGGGCGTAACTGGCAATTATATAGTAGGGTCCAGTGTGCCTCAGGCCTGGAGCATAAGCCTAAACTTTTGTATTGCAGGAAGATTTTTTTTCCCCCGAGGATAAAAATCTTCAATTTCATAAAGAAATCAAAGGCAAAGTTGGGTTATTATTATAATATTCTTCTTTTGTGCCATATTACATTTTACCATATTACATTCATGAGCAAATATTGGGTTATTTAAACATTGGCTTCCTACTTTCTGTAATTGTGAAAACAGAAATTTGCCCAGGAGTTAGAGAAAAATGTGATTGCTCTATAGGGAATCAGGAAGTAGATGGTTGGAAAGAGAATGAATGCAGTTTGTCTGTTTTTAAGAAGAATATTACATCTATGTCTACATCTACCTCTACCATTACTGCTAATCACACAGCACATTGACCAGTCAGAACAGATGCTCGGAACCGGGCATTCATCCTTTGTTAGATTGTGGGCGCCTGGGGAGGGAGAGGGGAATCAGGTGGCCTAGAAATGTTTCAGCATATTAACCACTGGTACAGTCATCTTGGAGAATACTTGCTTAATACTTTTCCTTTATTAGCTTTTCCTTTAATTAACTTGGGGTTCGTTTATTATAGTTTTGTAAGGGGCTCCGGCAGGAGATTAAAAAGATGATGATGTTTTACTTTTGCTTTATATTAGACATATGGGCAAGGATGGAAACTTAGGGAAACCTGGGTTGGTTTAATATGGCCAGGGCCAAGGAAACCATCATAAGCCAAATGGTGTTGCAACTGGAAGTCTCCTGATTTTTAAAGCTGCTTGCAAGAGTGATTTACTTGCAAAGAGGTGTTGCAGAAAAGGGTTGTGTGTTTTTGTATTTTTGCTTTTGAAGGCCACCCAACTCAACAGAGTAGACCTACCTAGCATCAAGTATGATTCCAGACTTACTGTTTGGTTATTCAAACACTCACTGGTCTTCTTAAGAGGGTGAATGGAATTGAAAAAAAAAAAATGGGTAAGGCCTCTCTACGCTCCATTTAGTTCAAACAGCCCAAAAGTGCCAAGAAAATGTTCTCAAGTTTATGTCTTACATGGCAGACGTTTTGAGCTTGCTGAGCCTTAATGCTTATCGTTCTCGCAGTGGGAGAACATCCCAGAGTAGTAACATAAAGCTATTTTTTATTCTTAAACTTTAGTTAAATCCTAAAGATTGAAAAGTAAAGTCATTGTTCTTTTTGCAGAAGTGTGCTGCAAGTTCTAGTCTTTTATCTTACAATTGGTGGAGTCATATTTAGGTTTATGGTTTGAAGTAGAACAGAAGTTTTATTCACGGTCCAATTAAGGTAAGCACTTTTTTACTGAAAGTGCTTGTATTATATAGCTGGACCCCACCTGTGAATCCTGGGGAGAGTGGTCCTAGAAATAACATTTCCTTTTGTGGGCCACCCACCCCTCTAGCATCAGTTTAATCCATATTCATTACTTACTCTCCAAATCTTCACTTCTTTGCTCATTTAAACCCACCCTGCTGCTTCACACTTGGAGTCAGTCTAGCAAGAGGTTTGTAGTCTAGCCACTGCGATGACAGGTCATCGGCTCATTAGCCATCGTTCTGCAGAAACGAGCCCTGCTCTAGCCCTCCAGTCATCCAATCATTCCTTCATTTCTTGAACAGCTATTTCTTGAGTGTTTGCTATGTGCTTTCTTATATAGCGAGGGATGAATAATTATTGGGTGAATGAATGAAGGATGAATAAGTAACGTTTGTTGGTGCCAATCATTCAGCAAACAAACCTTCTGACTTTGTGTAGTTTACAACTTGGTGGTGGGAAGATAGATATTAAATTACATAATGAATATTTTATATATTTTTATAATTAAAGACTTATTATTTAGTTATGAATTATTTAGTTATCACTACTATAAGAACCACTGAAGAAAAGCATAGAGTATATAGAGAATGTTTAGTAGAGGCACCTAACCTCTAGAGGACATAGAATGGTCAGGAAAACCTGTGTTTTCACCCACTGCCCAGGTACTGTCTGGAAGTAAGGACAGGTTTTCTGATGAAGTGGAATTTTATAAATAGACTTGAAGAATGAGACCTGAAAGATGAGATTTCAGTGTGGAGTACATGTGTCTCTCCAAAAACTGTGGTGTATTTGTAACTCTTGTCTTGGCTCCTCCTCCATTAGCCCCTAGGATATTGGCCAAGCATCAGGTTCTGTTCTCTCCCTTACTCTCTCACATTCCTTGAGAGACCCTGCCTACTCCCCTGGCTTGCACTCCCACCTCTATCCATGTGGCACCGAAGTTCCTGTGCAGACTTCATTCCTGGTTGCCAAAATGATAAACATCTCCATGTCTTAGGATACCCAGGCTCCTGAGAACAAGTCTGATTAGTGATTTCTAGAATGCCTGCTGAACCCCAGAAAAGCACCAGAGGTAGACTTGGTGTTTCTTTCTAGCTGGCAGAGCAAAAGGCAGCTGGTGTAAAGATGAAAGTTAGCCTTAATAAATAGGATAGAAGGCTTGACTCTTTCTAAATGTGCTGTGCAATTTGCTAGTAAAACCACTTATTTATTTTAGCAAAGCCCTAGGTTAAGCCAGACTTTGGTTTTTATAGGTTTAATATAATTTCAGCATCATTTATAGTAATCTAGCTCTTAAAAGTTTTGGACCTCAAGAATCTTAAGAAGGAATAAAGTAGAGTATATATTGGACATATAAAAAGTGGGGGTGAACTATTCAATGGAATTGAACAAAGGGTAAGTTGGAAGCAGATTTCAACTTCATTCTCAAATTAATTCTGGTTGGAGAGAATTTCTAGAGTAACACATTTATTTGTGTGGCTATGTAAAATGTCAAACTCTAGGCAGGTAGTCAAACTCCATAATCTGACCAAGTTCCCACCCCTTAAGAGGAAAAAACAAAACAATACAAAACACACAAAAAAACCCCTGGGGAATTGTGGTGCTGCTCTGGAGAATAATTTTAAATTAGTGCAACATTGAAGTGGATCTCTTTTTGATCCTACTAAATCTCTACTAGAGGGGAACAGGCACCATCTAATTGATGAGGTCTAAAGAGTTAAGAAGCCCATATGCCATTCCTTCAAATCCCTTTAGAAAACCTACTCTTGCCAAATCATGCTTCTTGGTGGTCCCATTGTTGGATTACTTTCGTCATGGACTCTCACCTGTTGTAGGGGTTCTTTTGACTACATCAGATAAAAAGTCTTGCACGTATAAGGGATCTCAGGGGTCAATCGGTCTACTCAGCTTCTCTCTCTGGAATCCATTATAGGCCAGAAAATTCCACTGTTTCTTCAGCTCAGTTTTAAAATAATCAAGGGTTTTTCAACATTTTTGCAGACACAGAACCACATTAATTTGATTTTATGGCTTTGCTGTCCCTTAGACTTCCAGGATAGCTCATTTTCAGTTGAAGAGGTGTAAGTTAGCACTGGAGATGCCTCTGCACAAGCTCTAGGGGCTGACTGTGCCGGCTTTGAGCTCAGCCAACTAGGCCTGGTGACTGTTCCCCACAGGCTTGCTAGATACTGGGGTGTACACCACAAAATCGGTTTCTTTCAGTGAGAAATGGCCCTGGTGGAGAATAGAGACTTGAAAGTTGGCAGGTACTTTCCCTCCCTGAAGGTGGCAGGATAGGTATGGAGCAAGAGCCCCGGGAATCAACAACAAGTGCAGGAAAAGTTTTCATTTGCCAGGTGGGAGGCGCTGCTCCTCCATGGAGATTTCCTCTTCAGTCCTCGTATTTACCCTTTTTTATGATTCGGTTCTTTTCTTCCTTGACAGGACTGAATAAAAGCCTTGATGAGTTTTTATTATTCACATAAAGAGGTTGTTCACATGTACTTTCTTCAAGTATTGCTGCCACAGATAATACTGAAGATTGTGTTTACATTTTATTTTAGCAATGTGTTTACATTTTATTTTAGTTAGAAAAATGAATTAAAGTAATTAAGTGTGTCTATATACTTTCACAAAGTGATTGCTAGCGTATATTGTTAATGTATTGTTTTATTTTTAAGATTTATTTACTTACGCATACCAACTGGAGTGTAGGCCAGAGGAGTGAGGGGGTGGTGGCGAGAGGATTCACCAGAGACAGAGTGGGGAGCAGAACAGGCAGATTGACTGAAATACACTGCTAAGGGGAGCAGCGGGCGAGGCAGGGGAGGTCTGCTGCACCATGTGGGTCAGCTCCCTGGTGGGGGATTGAGCTCCTGCTGCAGTGGCTGCTGATAGCTTCATAGTGCTGAAACTAAACTAAAACTTTCATTGTGCCATCAGGGAGGCCCAGTTGTTAATATATTGTTAAATGAATAAAGAAAGGGAGCCCATGTGTGGTTATCTCTCTCTAGCTACGTATCTGTATTTATATCATCTATATCTAAGAATAATACCCCAAACCAAAAAAAAAAAACTTAAAAAAACAAAAACAGACAAGCAAAATATGCCTTGCTTTTTAGATTTGATAACTTTTAGAGCTTTAGTAAATTTCATTACTTTGGATTCATATGCATGTTTTTACAAATTTAAAATTTAACAAGGATTGCTAAAATATCGAATAAAAATGATACAAATATGCTTCTCTATTATGTTAGTGACAAAACCATACAAAGTTCCATTGCGAGAGATTTTAAAATATGCCCCTGGTGCTATAGAGCCTGAGGACAAAAAGATCTGTACAAAATCTAAGTGGTCTTTATACTGTTGAGAATAATAGTGGTATTGTTGTACCTCCTCCCTCCCGCCCCCTCCATGATGACATTTGAAACTGCTCACTGACACGATTGCCTAGGAAGTTTTTATCATTTTAAAATCTGTATTAGAAACAACTTGAACCTTTAAGACCAACCTCTTGTATTTGTCGCCATGCAAAATCAGATAGACCACGTGCCTAACGTTGTGTTTGAATTAACCCAGTCCCGAGGAGGGACGGTGATGAAGTGTCCAGTGTTTCCTTCTAGTAGAGATATAGAGCCAGTCAGGGGTCTGGGAGTTGACCAGAAGGCCCCCTCAATAGAGTGAGTTGAGTGAGTCAGGGGCCTGCCAGCAGACAGAATCCAGTGGGGTGATTCAAGCAGGGAAGCAGTGTAACACATGAGTTTACTAGCTGTAATAGGATTAGAGTGTCCAGGGCAGAGCCTGCCTTTCACCCTCAGGCTGAGGTTCAGAACTTGCTGGAGAGAGAGACTTGTGGCACAGTGGGTGGTGGAGAAACTGTGTGGTGTCACATCAGCAGAACTAGCTGGAAATCTGCCCTCAGGTGCTGGCAGTTGTGGTAGGAAGGATTCTGGGTGCAGCATGCAAGAGCATTGGAGAAGCCACAGACCTCTAGGAGCTGGTTTCTGGGGAAGCCACATGTGTTGGAACCTCCTGAGAAAGCACACTGGGGCCAGGAAAAGCAGCCTCTCCTCCCTCAATGTCTCTCCAGCGCTCTCTGCTAATAAAAGCTAATATGCTACCAGCTGCAAAGTTCAGAGATCACAGAGCAGGCAACAAAGAATGAATTGGCCTAATCAGGAGATTCTGTAGAAGAGATCAACCTTTCTGAAGAAGAGGAATCTTCCCATGGCCTTGAAAAAGTAAGCTGCTGCACTCTGAGAGGGACTGTGATGGGGCCTTGCAACCAGAACCTGACACAGTCAGTCTCTGTGGTCTCCAGAGCCTGACATCTGGGCCTCTAGCAGGCAAGACATGGGAACACCAAAATGTCACACAAAAGCTCAATGTTTCTCTTTCCAGCTTGACCTTCTGTTGGTCCCTCATGCTCATTCTATGTTGAAGTCACTCACAGTATGACTTACAGAATTAAGCATAAGAACTATTTCTTATGTCACTACATTCACACATGTCTTCCCTCAGCAGAAGGCTCTTTTAGTTGGAGGGTACCTGGTGAATTCCTAGTCAATCCTTTGTGATCCAACACAGTTGACAATTCTCCTTATTTTTCCTGCTTTTTCTGGGCATAGATAGTTGCTTTGTTCTCTTTGTTCCAACAGCACCGTGTCAAATATTCTACAACAGCACTTTTTCTGTTCTCTTTTCTCATAGATTCAATTCATGAGTCAGGAACCAGATGACTCATTTTGGTATTGCTAGTAGTGAACCCAGATTTTGACATGTAAGTTATTTAAAAGGCTTATTAAATAAATATGGTCACAGCAAAGCTTTCTAAGCATGTCTATATATTGTGCAAGACGAAGCTCCATCTCATGTGACAACTGAGATGTCTTCTTAGGAAGGGATGAGGGGGGCAGTGACTGTGGGCCCCTGAGGCCAGTCACATCCCTGCCATCCTGGGCTGGAGCCTGCCTGGACCCACCTCAGACCAATAAACCAGCATCTCTGAATAGATGCAGGCATCAATCATTTTAATTTATTTATTTACCTTTTCCTCTTACCTCTGATCATCGTTCCACAGTCAAGAATTAGAACAAGAAGGTGAAATTTGGAGCAGGTGAATGCTCTTCCTGCAAGTGACAAAAGGAATTTGGAGAACAGCTCAGGCTACCAAATGAATAAGAGCCAAGGGGAAACTTTATCTCCTCTGACTTCAAAGTATTTAAAATCCAGACTGTGCCATGGAGTACTTAAGTCCTAAATTTCATTTTTTTTTTTTGGTTTTGCCTTGGAAGAATGCCTTTGTGAAAGCCTATTCAATTTCTGTCACTGACTCCAAAGACAGTACTCAAGTTCTTTCTTTTACCCTGAACCTGTTTGCATGTTATATATTATGTATATATTTTTGAAGTGTTGAAAAAACCTCCTCCTGCTCTTTTTTCCCATGGAAATATTATAAAACATTATTTAAAAAATTAAAAAATTTTTTTCATTCATTACCATATACTAGACCCCCTCTATTCCCCTTACCCCTCTATTGCCAAACAGTAACCTTGGTTTTGTTGTCAGTGTCTACTAGCTTATTTTTGTTTTGTTTTGTCAGTTCATCTGATATGCTTCCTTATATTGCACATATAGATGAAATCATCCAATATTTATCTTTCTCTTTTTGACTCAATATAGTTTACATAGTTTCCTTGAGTTACTTTCATTTTACTGCAGGTTACATTCCAACTCTAGTGCCCAGATTGTGGGTTCAACGTACCATTTCTTAGTGACAGCAGCCAGAACTCCTTAGAGAGTTGTCTGACTTTAGCTCTGCAATAGAAATGTACAAGAGGGTTGTGGAACATTTTACTATAATACAAAGCAGCAAAGCAAGGAATTTATTAAAGATTGTGAGGTCTTGATGAAATAACTCAGAGGCAAACTTGAAGGGGTTTATTAATGAAAAATCGGACAATTTGAGCATAAACAATGGAGTAGTAATTGCAATAGCTTGAAATATACAAAAGCTTTTAAATCCATGTGCTCATAATGATACTTAAATATGAAAACAAAAACAAAAAAACCTTTTGAGAATGCTGGGCACCTAATTCATTCTTTTAAAAACTGATGAAGAGAAATACAAGTATTTTATCTTCTTTTCCATAAAAAGGTATACCTCAAGGTACAAGAGAATCATTATTTTAAAAGAAGTATTTAATGTTAAGCTAAGAAAGAATGAATTAAGAAAATATCCATTTTGCATCCACAATTAATTATAAATTAACTTAGGAAACAATCTATAGTGGCTGCTAATCTCACACAAAAAAGTAACAGCTAGATCTAATGTGCTTTCCAACATCTGCATTTAACCACTCAAGGTATTTTACCAAAAAAAATTAAACCTGAATGTAACACAGCCTACAGTAAGAGAAGAGGGTAAGAGAGACAAGTTAAATGACACCATGGGGATACAGCCAGGAAAACTGAAAATGTGGGAAACAATTCAGAAAAAAAATCTGGCTTCTTCAAAAATAAATTGCAGGAGAGAGAGAGAGAGAGAGAGAGAGAGAGAGAGGAGAGAGAGCAAGAGAGCGCACTACAGATTGAGATATTAGGCATCGATTGCAATATTGGACCTCAGTTTGTTCAAACAATAAACATAGAGGATAATCAGGGAAGGTAGATTACTGACTGGTTATTTGATAATATTAAAGAAATATTTTAAAATTTCTCTATATTAATGCTTAGGTTTTACAAGTCATTATCTTTTAAAGATGCACATTAAAATATTCACAGATGAGATTATATGACCTGAGATTCACTTAAGCAATTCAGTGTTGATGGAGGGGAAGGGGCGAGCTCTGGATGAAACAAGATTGGCAGTAGGTTGATAATTGAGGGCAACTGATGGGTGAAAATTCATGATATTAGTTTCCATATTTTTGTATATGTTTGATGTTTTCCATATAAAAAGGGAAGAGAAGTACTGAGGACACACCTTTTTCTCACTCACGAGTTTGGTAAAACCATGGAATAAACTAGCCTTTTCTTCATTAATGGGAAAGCTTAATCACTGCCATTTCAGAGTTTTCAGAGTACAATGAAGAAAGCAGGTGTATCCTTGAGAAACTGCCACGGCCTTCCTAGAGGTGCTAGATGCACCTGATGACTTCTAGCTGAGTGTATCCCCTCTAGGCCACTGCGAGGCAGTCATGATTTCAGATCCAAGATCGGCTCTTGCAACTTGCTCCCAGATGACTGCACCAGCAGAGTGCTCTGAGGAAGCCCGCCGTGTCTGTCTGTGAATTCAGAGTGTGAAGTGTGTGTGGCTCTCTCTGCTTCTGTTCCAAGAAGTATTTCTGACTCCCCTCTGTGTAGTGTGTCAGTAGCTGATCAGGTGTTGAATGGGGGTCAGGTGGACCCCTTACAGGGAGCCATGCTAAGAACTCCATCTTATTTTACTGAGTGAGGCTGTCAACTAGAATTGGTTTCCTGAAGGGAAAAGTATATTTCCCGTTACCATTGCCAGAGCCAGTTGTTCCCACCAGTGGTATTTTAATTGCATACCAAACAGCAGTCTGCATATTTTGTTGCCCAACATGTCTAAATTTGTCCCAAAATGATTCCAGTGCATTTTCCCTCTCAGCAATGAAACGAATATTTTAAATGAGGATGTGTCGCACAGATATATATCAGGGTGAGGTCCTTAACTGTCTGGAACTGATACAGCACCACTAACTTATTTTGACATCAAAAATTAAGTTTCTTGAAATGGTACAGTACATTCTTTCACACATTTGGAGACAATATTAGGATTTCAAGAGATATAAATCATTGCTATGATATAATTAAGAAAAGTTGTCAACTTTAGACTATTTCTGTTTTGGCTATACAGTCTAGACATAAAACTGAGTATGTTGCTGTCACCCCATTTTATTACCTGTTCCCATGGGTAGCTGAGGGCACATTCCCACAGATGGAGGTTCTCAAAATGTCTTGAGTCTGACTTGACTTGAGAATTAAGGCTTAAAACTACTGTGTTATCTCTGGGTTGCTGATGGGGGTGGGGGAGTAGGTCTGAACTAGAATCCAGATCCTTTGCATAGTTGCTCTGGTTGAATCTGTTGATGTTGACATGTACCTACCACTAGCTCTGTCATACATTCAGAGTTTTCTCTTTTAAACCCCAGCCAGGTGTGTCCAGAAAGAATCTATGGCTGCTTCTATGGAGGACAGTGGCTTAACTAACCCTAGTGTGTGGGTGGCCAATTGTCAAGACTGTGTGTCTTAATTTGGGGTGAAAGCTGAATCTACTGAAATGCCTGGGATTCCTTTGTAAATCTGCATTATTTCTGGATGTTCTGACTTGGATGCATCATTTCAACATGGGGAAAGAATAAGTAAAAATAAATATATCATGATGACACTAGAACTTTGGTGGTGGGTGACGAAAGCAAATACACAAATTGAGGTGTGAGGCTATACTCCCAAATTATTTAGCTTTGTAACCAAATTGTGAATCAATAATATTTGATTACAAATATACAAGATAATTTCAGACAGATATCACCATAAGAGGATGTGTCAGAATGATTGGGAGTAAGGCTAATAATTTCGTGTTAAACTTCTCCCAGGGATGTCATATGAAAAAGGATGATTATTTAGTCATAGGGATGAATGTCTATATTTTAGGAGAAGTTTTATAATATGGCAGAAGAGTTCTTTTGTTGTATTTGAAATCACCAAACATGAGATTGGTCTGGATATGGGAATGAGTGAGGACATAGACAGGTGATGAGGGAAAGGAAAGGGGATATTAAGGTGTTAGGAAAAGAAAGAGGAAGGAGAATGTGGTAGAAAGAGTGACTAGAAAGAACAAGGTGCATTAAGAAGTGGATTATTAGTGATAACTGCTATCATTTTCTGAGTGCTGGTTGGTTAGGCACCACGCTATTTCACTTAGATATATTAGCTCATTTTATCTTCACCACAACACTTTGAGGCAGTTACCAGTATCATTCTCCTTTTATACAGATGGAAACTGAGGCAGAGGGAGGTTTGATGACAAACTGAGGACTTAAATCCAGAAATGAGACTTGAACTCAGATATGCTAAATACACTGTCCAAATGTCTAACCATGGTTTCGTTGCTGCGGCAATGACCTTGATGGCTCAGTAGCTTCTTTGCCTTGCATGCATTTACTGTGCTCACAGGTCTGGAAGGCTCATGTTTGGAGTTCTGAGGCAGCTCAAACTTGTGATTTCACAAAAATAATTTTAGCCTTGCTTTAGTTTTGCCTCCTCGGGTGTCACCCAGGTAGACTTTGAGGATTTAGGGAAGAAGGTGGCACCCTGTCAGGGTATTATAAGAATTTCGCTCTGCTGCCCCAGAGATAAAACTCCTACCGAGACCTGCATAGTCTCTGGTCTATCTCTCAGCCTATTCCTGGTCTACTGGGTTGGTCTGTGAAAATCCTGGTGCTTTAAAAGTTATAGAATTGAAACCAATAGAAATCTGACTGCAGAATTGCAACCACCTTAAGTGGAGGGGGAGGGTAGGGAGATGGAGGGGTACAATAGACTATGGTAGGGGACTATGGTTTGTATGTGTTGGGTGTAGTCTGGTAACAACACCTGAAGGTGGTGATCCTATACCTCTAAGTTATACACAATGTTGTGAACCAAACTTATTCAATAAAAATAAATAAACAAATGAACAAACAAATAAGCAACCTGGTATTGAAGCCTGAAGATGAAACATGAGGACATGATGTGATGATGATGATGAGAACTGGAGACAAATCCTAACTAACCTCAGGACAAATGATTTCACAGCATTCTTGAGTCATTCATTCCCATGTTTAACCACCATGGTCAGCACTTTCTTTCCCACTAGTTCTTATACTTAATTTGACATCATTATAGGTCAAAATGTACCTGTTCACATCCTTGATATACTTGAAGGCTCTCCAGAGTTTTCAGTTATTTAGACTAAACACACACCTTCCTTTGAACACAGAGCTTTTTGCAGATTCCCTATGGGAAGCTTATGTTGTTCCCTCAAGCCTGAGCAGTGTTCCAGGAAGGATTATGTGGTGGGCATAAGTGTTCTTTGACTGTCTTGTTAAATTTACAGAATATTTCTGGAATTATAATTTAATTTTTGTATATTAACTACTTTAATGTTGCTTCTTTGTATAGAAATATGCATTTATTTGGATAATTGGTGACAACAACAACAAAAAAAACAAAATAATGTGATGATGCTCCACTGGGGCCAGGACTGCATCTAGGCAAGAGGGGTCCAGGTTGGCTGACCACTCACTGGCCACCCTTGAGCCAGTAGATTAAGCATTCCACTCCACAGTTTACTTGGTTGAAAAGTAAACTTTTGGGTTTGGATTGGATGGTTTCTAAATTCTTTCTAGTTTTAAAAGTCAGTGACTCTCAATGTTTAGAAACCAAAAATCTGATGTGGTGCAGGGGCTGGGAGGAGGAGAAAGGGGGAGTTGTTAATGAGTATAGAGTTGAAGTTTTGTACAATGGAAAAGTTTTAGAAATCAGTTGCATAGCAATGTGCACATAGTTAACACTACTGAACTGTAGTCTTAAAAATGGTTTAAATAGTATCCTTTATGTTGTATGGCTTTTATCACAGTTAAAATTCAGGGACACTTGGGGACTTGTGTGTTTTGTGTCTCAGTAAGAATGTTCTTAAAAAAATACATGAAAATTGTAAGTCAGATTTATCTTGAGGTCTTTTTGAACTTGAACTAGACACATCTGACTCCCTACTCCAAAATATTCTCTCTCTCTCTCTCTCTCTCTCTCTCTCTCTCTCCCAGGGCTCTCAATAGAATTGTTCCTTTGAGGACACTATATTATTACTGTATTTTAATGGTGAGTAAGTTGTTGCAGTGATACTGAAGTAAAACTTTTGGCCAGATTAATTTTTCTTTTAAGAACTCTTCCTTCTTGATAGCCTTATAAATATTAAAATTTATCTCCAACATGGGAAATATTATCCTGCAATCATCTTCCTCAAAGCTTGTCCTCAAAGTCAGAGAGTTGGCAAGGGCTTGCATTTGGTTTCTGAGCAAAGAGGACTGAAGTGATTGTTACTTCTGTTCACAGCGTGTGCCCCAAACAGGCCCTCCACGTTGCCTTTTCAGCACTGTTGGATCCCCTGTGTCAAGATGGTGACTTGGAGGGAAGCTGAGCCACACTGTGAACTTCAGAGAAAGACCTAATGGGGGCGGGGGTGCTTTGAGGTGGGCCAAACAATGCTATGAGCAGGAGCAGATGTTAGTTTCCTTTCCATCAGCCTCCACCCACTCCTTCCCTTAAACTGCCTTCTTTGTTTTTTTTTATTCATTCATTCAGTGTCGGTAATATTTCTCCATTGTGCATGTTGATACAGAATTCATTACTGTTTTTGAAGCTCCAGAAAGTATTAGAAAAATTGAACGTTCTTCTACTGAACATATAGGAAATCAGGGCTGCCAAAAAAGAAAAAGAAAATAGAGATTCCACAAAGAGACAGATGCCCTGGGCAAAGGTGAACTTGGTTGGGCTGCTTTTCCTGTTGGGATGACGCTATATCCCGCCTTATCTCCTGTAGATTGTGGAAAGCTGTGGGCTAATTCAAGTCCCAAATTGACTCCACGTGTTTCCCTCATGGTGGACTCTTGCTTTCTGATCACTTTAGGGCAGGGGAGAGGCAGTGTTTGGTGGGCATGTGGCTTTGTGCTGCTGGTGTGGTGGGGGATTGGATTCTCCAGCTGAAACCAATAAAATCCACCTCAGAAGAATTCTTCACAAAGTCAGATGAGAGTTTGACAGTCCCAAAATGCGCACACAATTCCTGCAGCTGTGCAGTCCTTAAAAAAAAAAACAAACCAAATTTTATAAAAAAAGATGAGTTCTGAATTCTTCTTCCCACCCCCATCCCATGTCTGCCTCCAGACATAGAATCATAAGTGCTCATTTTTCAGTAATTCATTAATCATTGCAAATACCCATTTAGACAGCTCTGAAATTGGCCACAACACTTCTTTATTTTTGGGTGGGAATGTGGTCAATTTCTTCCCCACTGATTTTATCTGGGTAGACATTAAGCTTTCCAGTAAGTGTGTACAGGTGACATTATCAGCCCCTGGACTTTGCCAGGTTTATATGTGGATAGGAAAACATCTAAGTTTCTAATTTACTGGGTTTGGGTAATCTTTCAAATTAATATTATGGCATATCCTGCCACTTGCAGAGGAATAGGTGCTGAGTTGCTACTTTCAAAATGTTTTTCCCTTTCCTTTGAGGGTTACAATAAATGGCATTCTCATTTCTGAAAAACGTGTTTGTGAATGTTTATAGCTTAATGTTTATAGCTAATGTTGAATAAACCTAATATTCAGTAAACTTCATGTTCAGTCATGTGGGGGTCAGGTTGACTAACCAAGATCAAGCAGAGGGACTACTGGGTTCAAGTTCCATGTGCAGAGGGATAAAATCAGAGAAAGAAGGATGGTAGCTATTTATTTATTTATTTTAAAGATTTATTTATTTATGCATACAAGAACTAGGGTATAGACCAGAGGAGTGGGGGGAGGGGAGTTGGGAAGATTTACCAGGGACAGAGTGGGGAGCAGAACAGGCAGATCTACTGAAGTACACTGCTGAGGGGAGCAGTGGGCGAGGCAGGAGAGGTCTGCTGCACCATGTGGGAAGCTCCCTGGCTGGGGATGGAACTTGTGCTGCAGTAATAGCTTTTTAAAAAGTTCTTTGGACGTCAGATAATACTGGTCAACAAATTTTTACAAAAGTCATGTTACTGAAATAAAATTAGTCATTTCCTATCAAATTGTATGTGCTCAACACAAATATGACAGTCAAATCCTAATTTTAGCTCTAGGTTTTTTTTTTGTAATCTGCAATAAATTGATGTTTACATCACGAAATTCATGTCAATAGTAATAGGCCTTTGGTTAATACCTGTAAAAAATCAAATCATAAGCTACTTCTTAGATTTCTTCGCTTGTTTCTTATACAGCTGTTCAGGAGCATCTCTGGGGAGTGTCCAGCAGTAGTCAGCCAGCACTGTAGTGGACCATTTTCCCTGATAACTTTGTTTCATTGATGTGATATCTTGATGAAAATGTTCTCCAAGTTGATCACTAACCATACCACAGTTTTAAGGGAAGAAACCCAGATGGGAATGAAAGAAGTGGATCTTTAGAGACATATTGCAGCCAAGTTTCTGATACTGCATCAGCATGTCTTCTACTAGTTCCTTGTAGTTTTCTGCCCTAAGATACCCAAGAAAGTTTGTAGACACAAGGCAAAAAGCATTCCATGCTTGTTTTGCATCGCCCTGCAGCAAGTTGTTGAACCGGTCATCTTTGAAGAGCTCTAGAATCTGAGGACCCACAAAAACTCCCTCTTTAATCTTTGCTTCGCTGAGTCAAGGAAATTTTTCATGCAGGTATCGGAGAGCTGGTGAGGCCCAGTCTATGGCTTTCATGAAATTCTTCATCAAACCTAGTTTGATGTGAGGGGTGGAGCAGGATTTTGTGAGCCTTGACCAGAGCTGGATGCTGGATATTCTCTCCAACTGCTACATTTTGTCTGCGAGTCCGTTCCTTCAGCAAGTAGTGCCATTCACTTGCTCGGCTATCCCACTCACATAAGAAACACATGTATTTTGTATATCCCTGCTGCAGTCCCATTAAAAGGGCAACTAGCTTCAAATCACCACAGACTGTGCCAGCTGTACTCGTTATACTCAATGGAATTCAGTAGCTGCTTTAAGTTATCGTATGTCTCTTTCATGTGGACAGCATGCACTACTGGAATAGATGGAAGACGGTTTCCATTGTGCAAAAGCACAGCCTTAAGACTCAGTTTCCAAGAGTCTAGAAATAGTCTCCATTCTTGTGGGGCATGAGTGATTTCTAAGGCATTCATGAGGCCCTCAATATCGCAACAGAATACCAGAGTACTTTCCTGTCTGAAGAAAGGCTCCAACTGCTGGTGGTGCTTTCGAGATAAACACATCTGATAAAGGACTGATAACAAAAATTTACAAGGAACTCACACAACTCAACAA